>CAUZXS010001464.1:10000-45000 GCA_963585895.1 Sepioteuthis lessoniana | reverse complement strand
ATTTGTGGGTCTTTTATATTTCAGCATAATGCTGACCGAGAGAGAGCTGCTACTGGGTGAAAGGGACTAACCAACGCCACGTCCAAACACCAGACAGCAACGATGTTGTTAAATCACTGGTCACTGCCTGAAAGAGAAAGAAAGCCTGTTCCTCCTTGTCAAGAGAATGCCTTTTTTCTTTACGCATGTGTCATACCCTTTTCCCGTCAGGGACCTCTGGGAGTTTCTTCAAATTTAAGTTTTCCTTTTTTTTTTTATAATTCAATTTGAATTTTTTTTTTTTATTTATTCGTTCCGGCAGTCTTACTCCTCGGCAGAGATGCAGCTGGTGTATTCTATAGTCGCCACAGACCGGGGTACAGGACACTCGTTGAGGGAGTCTTACCCCTCGGCAGAGATAGTCGGTGTATTCTACAGCTCAAGCTGAAAAGGCAAAGAAGAAATAGAGCCAAGAACAATACGCAAAGATACTTTCTCCGATGAGAAACTGCTATCAGCATGGTCCGTCTGTCCGCCTTGAAAAACAGTATTCAAGATCCCAGCTCTTTACTTGGATTTGAACATTAATATCTGCTGAGTTCCGTGTCCCATGCTATTTTCCAATTCAAAATTTTTTATGGATTTCTGAGATGAAAATTTATTTTTACCATATCATCATCTAACTGCACAGATTCCCTTGACTCTGTCTCTCTGTCTCCCTGTCTCTCCATCCGTCTATAGCTCTCTGTTAGACTGTTGTATTATTGACCTTCGACCCGGCCAAACATGCCATTCCAAAGTGATGCACCGGAAGGAAGTGACACATTCCGATGGCAGTTATGAGAAGAAATCGCGTAGGCAGGCTTTGCTGACAATATGGGACAAGGTAAAATCCAATGGTACACTCATAGACTGATGCACCGAAGAGAGTGACCTGTAACTGCATGACAGTTATTTCCGCTTGATGACGATCAAACATGCCATTCCAAAGATTGAGTGGGCGATTGAACTATTATATAACTCGGTGAGGACAGGAAGCCAGTTAGTTGGAGATCAGATGAGTTAGAGAAAAGATGTGGTAATGAAGCCACCACCCGGCAGAAGGGGCCCTCGGGACCCCCGAGTGAGTTTTAGAGATTAGACCAGTTAGTGACAAGATGTGGTAGAGAAAGCAGCAGAAAGCTGCGCCCCCGGGCCTCCGGTTGAGGATCAGGAGAACGAGAAAGACACAACCTAATGGCCATAAGAGTGGGGGTCAATATGTTGCAGTTCTGTTCGGTCTCCAACTCCCTCTCACACACACAACCCTTTCAAATAAAGAGAGAGAGAGATTTTTTTAAAGAATTCTTCACTTGTCTTTATTCATTGCGTCAATATGTATATATGCATATTAATTATGTGTTGAGTATACAACAAGTCGTCTGAATGGAGATAAAGCGTGTAAATTTTTTTGGCTGGTTTGCGAACACAGGTGTGTCCACGGGTAGTAGTCCATAGGAGGACGTTGATTATGATTTCCTCCTTACTTCCCAATTAGTGCTATGCTAGTCTCCTTCGTCTGACTGAGATGGTTTGTTTGATAGGAATTAAGCAGGTGTACAACCTCTATTTTGAAAGCTGCTGCTTACAGACTTTGTTCAAAACTGCATGTAGAATCCTTGTCTAGTTCGCTATCCATCCCCATCAGTCAATGCTCATAATAAGTCTTCCAGACGACATCCAGTGCCTACACGGAGCTGATTAAGGTAATTTTTTGCTGGTCGACAGACACTGGTGTGTCCATGTGTAGTAGTCTATGGAGAAAGTCACTTACGTGTCCATTCTTGCTTCTTCAGTAGTGCCCAACATGTCAATGTCGTCTAACTTGGATAGTTTGTGAGATGAGAGGTAAGTGGCTGTACACAAGTTGCTTTGTAGGGTGCTGCTTCTAGGCTTCGTTCAAAGCAATATGTAACATCCTTGTGTAGATTCCATCTAGCTTTTCCTCAAGGTGTTTTGTTAGAGTCAAAGAAGTGCAGTCATACAGTAGTACTGACACGATTCTATGTTGGATTCTGTATGGTCGTTAACCTGCCAATAGCAATCCATGTATTTCTTGTGCCTATGTTGATATCGTTTAGAGTAGATGAGATATTACTACCGAAGTATAAGAAATGATGCACTAATTTCAGAGGCTTGCTATTTAATGAGGAGATGGAAGTATCTTGACCGAAAAATGTGGAATCTGTTTTCTCTGAGTTCATGATGAGACCAATGCCTTTTGCTGCCTATTTTTAGCCTGGGCAGCAATTCTTCAGCTTGAGCAGGTGTATTAACAAGTAGAGCTCGATTATCTGCGTAGTCTGCATCGATAATAACTTCCGCAGGATATCGTTTGCTTCTTGCTTTTTTAGTATATATAACAAAGTGTGAATAAGAATAGTGCCAATATATCTTCTTTCATGAATCTCGGGACAATAACAATGAAACCTGTGTTCTTATAACATGGGTGATACGAGGATCATTAAATAAGTTTCCAGATTTTTTTTCGTGTGGGCACTTTTATTGATAGCACACACTTGAGACTCTAGTCCCCTTGGAAGTACTCTCCTCCGGCTGCAATGCACTTGTTGTACAGTTCCAACAACTTCTGGAAGGCCCCATGGAAGTTCTCTTGAGTGAGCATGTCAATGACCTTCGTCAAAGCCTCTTTCATCTCCTCAATTATCTCATAACGACAGCCTCTGAGCTTAGGGAATAACCAAAAGTCACAGGAAGCAAGGTCTTGACTATAGGGAGGATGACAAACTGTCTTGATGCCCATCTTGCTCAAATAGTCTGTGACAAGGATGGAGTTGTGGACTGGCGTACTGTCCACGTGGAAATGCCACAGACCCGATTTGAAGAGTGCTGGCCTCTTACCTAGGAATCTCTTCCTGAACTCCTTAAAACCTCAGCATAGTAACCCTAAGCCTAACCCTTTGGTCAATCAACTCTGGTGTATTGACTTCCTTACTCCTCCCACACCTCTCATCATCCCTCACAGACATCCTGCCTTCCTTAAATCTCTTATGCCACTCAAAAACTGATCCTCGATTCATGCAAGATGGTCGATAAACCGTCTGAAGCATTCCATACGTTTCTGTGGCAGCATTTTTTCCGAATCCTGGAGACCTGATTGGTGTGGTTTGGTTTGATTGGGTTTTATGACTTATCGATCATTGAAGGTTATTTATCGTCAAATCTCCTTTATACATATAAATAGATTATATATGATTTGGTTTAGTTTGGTTTTATGACATATCAACCATTATAGATTATTTAATGTCAAATCTTTTTTATATATATATATTAAATATATATGATTTGGTTTGGTTAGGTTTTATGGCATATCAACCATTATAGGTTATTTAATGCCACGTCTTCTTTATACATATAAATTCTACAGCCCCAGCCAACTGGGCAAGGAAGTATAATGATAAAGTCAAAAGTGAATTTGGCGACCTTAGTCGAGGGCGACCCGAAGGCTCCCTTTTCAATAGCTACTACACTGAGGTGTAGGGGAGGGTGCTACTCTTTTCTCTGGATTGCTCCTCTTTACCCTTGGTCCTTGCCTTATAATGCTGAGTGTTAAACAAGGCGGCATCAAGTACAATTTTTTGAGTCTTTGGTATGACTCGACCTGGGATTGAACCCCGGTCTTATTACAAGAACAAGAACAAGAAGACGCAAGATAATAGGAAATGTAGCTTATGTAATGATAGAAACGAAACGATTAATCACCTAATAATACAGCAAATTATCGCAATAGAGAATAAAACTAGAAACGACTGGATGGGCAAGGTGATCCAATAGGAACTGTGAAAGAAATTTCTATTCGACTATACGAACACAACCCAACGTCAGTCCTGCAGAATGAGGCACACAAACTCCTCAGGGATTTTGACATCCAAACGGATCACATAATTCCCCGGCAAAACTACCAGACCTTATAATAATCAACAAAAAAAAAGAGAATTTGCAAAATTGTGGACTTTGCTGCTCTGGCTGACCACAGAGTAAAATTAAAAGAAAGTGAAAAAGGAGAAATACCACGACCTTACTAGAGAACTGAAAAAATGTGAAACATGTAAGTCACATTTATACCCGTTATAATTGATGCTCTTGGTACAGTCTACAACGAATTAATAAAGGGGCAGGATACCTTGGAAATAAAAGGACGACGGGACAATATCTAAATTGCTGCATTATTGAGATCGGCCAGAATACTGAGAAGAGTCGTGGAGACTTGAGGAGACTTCCTGTCACTTAAACTCCAGGGAAAGACCCTCGGCTAACGCTGATGTAAAAAATTCTCAATGTTGATTGGTTGGTTGGTTATTTAGGTTTTATGGTAATCAACCTTTGCCAAATCCATTTTTATGCAAATAATCAGTTCTATTTCAAACAATTCAGTTTAGCATGAGTACACAGTCTAATTGTCAAAAAAGTTTCTATTTCAAGGTATTCAGTTTATTTAAACAGTTCTAATTTAGTTAATTCAGTTCAGTATAAGCACAGATTTTCTTTACTCACAGTTAAATGTCAAACCAGTTCTATATTCAGTTTAGCGTAAGTAGAGTTTCAATGTCAAAAACAGTTCCATTTCAAACAAACAAGTTTAGCATAAGCACGCGATTTACATGTAAGTACACAGTTTATTTGTCAAAAACATTTCTATTTTAAGCTATTCAGTTTTGTCAAACATTTCGAATTTAAACAATTCAGTTTAGCATATGTACACAGTTAGTTCTATATAACCCATAGATAGGGCCCTATCAGGTGCTACCACGCTGAGCCAAAGTGGACCTGGGAGCAATGGTAATGAAGGGGTTCTCTGCATCCCCAAAGCTCCAGCATCACTGGATCCTCACCATCAGATCGTTTAGTGTCCTATCCAGGACACTCACTAAGGGGGGTGAGTCTTACCCCTCTGCAGAGGTGCAGTCGGTGTATTCTACAGCCCCTACCGACTGGGCAAAGCTCTCAAAAGTAATAATGATAATAAATTATCAGCCTAACCTGACAAAATATATTGCCCATATAGGCATATATAAGTATATTGTCCATCACTATTGCTTTCTTCATAGGAATTTTATTGCGTAATTGTATAGAGTCTGACATTCTATATTTCTTTTGATTCAGTTTTGTACATTCTCTTCTGATATCGTTACCCATCTCATCTTTTTTTTTCTCCACAGAGACGGCATTTGTTTTTTTATTTTTGTTTTTTGTATATATAGTGCTGTTCCGTTGGTATAGGGTTAGTTTTGATGTTGTTTTGCAATTTATTCGTTGGTTCATTTTTACTGTTTTTTTTTTGTTAGTTTTTTTGTTTGTTTTTGTTTTGTTTTTATTTTTTTGTTTTTTTTTTGTTCGTTTGTTTGTTGTTGGTTTATTTAATTTATTGTTTTTTTGTTGTTTGTTTTTCGAGAAAGATTAATAAATAAATTGATAAAAACAGAAAAAAATTGTAAATAGGATTAAAATGTTTTGATCAAATATTGATCGGATTAGATAAGGAGGGATTGGATTTTACCCAACACTCGCACCTGTAGAATTGGCTTGAGACAAACACAAATTGTCAATAGGAATGAAATGTTCTGATCAATGGATGATCGAACTAAAAGCTGATTGCACTGGAGCAGGTCGTACTACGAAAGGTTTATCGCTGCATGTACTAATCGATATATTAAATATTCCGATCACATAATCGTACATGAATAAAACATTATGTCAGATCTTATTTTTCTTTCACATGTATATATACATATATATATATATGTGTGTGTGTGTGTGTGTGTGTGTGTGTGTGTGTGTGTGCATTTGTGTATGTATAGATGGGTATGTGTATGTATATATGTATGTGTGGATATACGTACATATATATATGAATTAGTTTGATTTAGTTTGGTTTGGCTTGGTTTTATGGCACGTCAACCATTGTTAACTATTTAATACCAAATCCATTTTTATACATATAGACAGTTCTATTTCAAACAATTCAGTTTAGTATAAGTACAGTTTTTATTTACACACAGTAAAATGTAAAAATTGTTCTATTTCAAACAATTCAGTTAAGCATAAGTACACAGCTTATTTCTATTTGACCCATAGACAGGACCCAGTTCAATTTAGCATGAGTCAACAAAGTTGAATAGGTCCAAGTATTGCTATATATCACCAACAATTCAATTAAACATCTGTCATTTGTTTACACACAGTTAAATGATCAAACAGTTCTATTTCAAACAACTCATTTCTGCATAAGTCATTTGTTTTCACTCAATTTAGATGTCAAACAGTTCTATTTGACCCATAGTTAGGACTCTTTGAAATACCCTTGGGAAAGGTATGAATCTAATTATTCTCCCTCCAGCTATGGGTAAATAGTAGGACAGACTGTGTTCTTCAGCCTTGGTGAGGCTACAAGTCTAGGAGAAGGAAAACTCTGAATTCAAACCTGTTAAACTCCGCTTAAAGATTGACCTTGTGTCATATCCTGCCCGAGCAGAGGGGTTGGTAAATAGGGTTAGGGCTCTTTAAGGTGGTACCACTCTGGGCCCGAGTGAACCTGGGAGTGATGGCAATGAAATGGTACTCGGCTTTGCCAAAAGCTCCATTATTACTCGAGCTTCACTATCAGATTGTTTAGTGTCATATGCGGGATACTGGTTGGAGGTAGGAGTTTACCCCTCTGCAGAGATGCAGTCGGTGTATTCTACAGCCCCATCCGACTGGGCCGGGTTTTTATTTGGTTTTATGGCATATCAACCATTGTAAGTTATCTTATGCCAAATCCATTTTTACATATAAAACGTTCTATGTCAAACAATACAGTTTCATATAAGTTCACATTTTTCTTCTATTTGACCCATAGATAGGACCCTATAGGTTGCTACCACTCCGAACCAGTGTGGACTTGCGAACGATGGCAATAAACGGGTACTGTGCATAGCCCAAAGCTTGAGTATTACCGGAGCCTCGGATTGTTTAGTGTCATATTCATGAAACTCGTTGGAAAAGTCTTGCTTCTTTGCAGAGATGAATTCGGTGTATTCTACAGCTCCAGGTGACTGGGCCATATATATATATATATATATATATATATATATATATATATATATATATATATATATATGAATATATTTGAATATATATGTGTGTGTGGGTGTGTGAGTCTGTACACTTGTGTGTTTCGGCATCTCTCTCTCCCTCTCTCTCTCTCTCTCTATATATATATATATATATACTAACGTAGTCAGCTGGGTTAATATTTATAATATGTATATGTGGTAGAATACACCGACTGCATCTCAGCCGAAGAGTAAGACACATCACACCTAATCAGCATCCAAGATATTACACAAAGTCACCTAATGTTGAGGCACTCACACTGGAACTCTGTGGAATGTGAAGTGCCTCTTTATTGCCATTACTCTCGGGTCCACTCAAAACCGGAGTGGTTGTACTTTTTAGGGTACCATCTATGAATCAAATAGAACTAGTGTTCTGATATGAAACTAAAAACCATCTGATGGTGAGCTTCCTATCCAGGAGCTTTTGGGAATGAGGGGTACCCCTTCATTTCTTATACTCCCAGCTTCACTCTGCCCCGGAATTGAAGTACATGTTCGAGTTGCATCTATGGGTTAAATACAACTGTTAAGATATTTACTTGTGGACAAATAAATGAGTAATGTTAAATTGAATTGTTATGGTCAGATAGCAATAGTTGAAACTTTTTCACGGAGTGCGAACAAATGAATTCTGGCCTGTTCAAAATGTTACCTACAAACTACTAGTTTGCAAATCATATGGATGTAGATGTTCCTATATAATCATATTTTGTCATTAAATAACTTAAACGGTTGATATGCCATAAAACCCAATTAACCGCCATCTATATAGATATAGACTTATATAAGCATATATATATATATATATATATATATATATATACTTATAAGAAGCTAGACGGTGCTCCCATCACGAAAACGATAGTTAGACGAACCAGACATGCAGGACACTGCTGAAGAAGCAAGGACGAGCTCATAAGTGATGTACTCCTATGGACCCCCGCATATGGCCAATCAAAAGCAGGACGACCAGCTCGAACATACATACAGCAGCTATGTGAAGATACGGGATGTAGCCCTAAAGATCTGCCAGAGACGATGGATGATTGGAGGAGTGGCGAGAGAGGTTCAGGGATATCCGTGCTAGTGGCACGACATGATGATGATGATGTATATATGAATATATATAAAAGATGAACGAATGTGGTGAGAAAAATTGGAATGTTTCTTTTAAATTGTTTATTTTTTTAGTGTTCCAAGCATTTTTATTTTTTTATTAAAACGTTTTTTAGCAAGTTTTTAAAGCAGTTTTAACGCAATTGATATAGCATATATATATATACTCATCCACAGAGAGACCTGTTTCGTTCTATTATAACTCATCAGAGAGGCTAGACAGTATCGGGGATCGAAACCCGGTTGACTCAAACGTCAAACCAAAGCTTCTAACCATTCAGCCACGAGGAGATATTAGCTGCGAAGTAAATTTTAAACGGTTATGAATCACAATTACTATTGTTTACATACATCCGTTCAACGCAGAGGCTTGCAATAGACGCTAATGGCAACACGATTACTTCTTCGCCAGAGAACTCAACCCCCCCCCATATATATATATATATATATATATATATATATATGTGTGTGTGTGTGTGTGTGTGTGTGTGTGTGTGTGTGATTATATAACATTCTTCATTCAACTAATGAATATGCTACGCCAACAGTAGATATTTTATATATACTTATGTATATATATTCATATATATGATGGCATATATATGTAAATGTGCATATATCTGTATATCTGCTTATATATATATAGATATAGATATATATGTATGGATGTGTATCCAGACATTTACCAACATGCAGATATACATATATATATATATATATATATATATATATATATATATATATATACCAATGAATATATATGCGCGTGTCTGTGCGCGCGCACGCGCGTCTTATAGACACAAATATGTTGGGTTTGGTTTGGTTGGCAGAGGTTTTATGGCATATCAACCAATGTTGATTATTTAATGCCGAAACATATTTTTGCAAATACATTAAATAAATCATTTGTAAACAAATCTTATAGTTACACCCATTTAGAGATCCAGCAGTTCTATTTCTAACAATTCAATTTAGCATGAGTCAGCAAAGTTAAATAGTTCCAAGTATTGCTATGTATAACTAACTACTCAATTCAACATCATTCATTTTGTTTACACATATTTAAATGATAAAACAGTTCTCTTTCAAACAACTCAATTCTGCATTAGTCATTTGTTTTCACTCAGTTTAAATATCAAACAGTTTTATTTGTCTCACAGATAGGACCCTTTCAGGTGCTACCACACTGGGCCAGAGTGGACCTGGGAGCGATCAGCTTTATTGGGGACGCGTTATCAGATTTTTAAAGCCATATTCCAAAACCCTCGTTGGGTGGGGTCTAGCCCCTGTACAGAGATGCAGTCAGTGCATTCTACAGCTCAAGCCGGCTGAATTGAAATATGTTGGTATAAATATGGATAGATTTATATATATATATATATATATATATATATATATATTTGTGGGTATATGTAGGAATATATTAGCATGTATATACATATACATATATATATATATATATATTTAGATGTATATATAGACACATATATACATTCAAAAGAGTAAATATATATATATATATGCATACCTCTACATGTATATATATATATATATATATATATTTACATGTGCATGTATACATATATGTATTCATAAGAATAAATATGTATATATATCTTATATTCATACTTATATATAAGTATATATATGTATACGTTTGAGTGTATTTGTGTCTTACCCTCGCAGCAATGCAGTCGGTGTATTCTACAGCCCCAGCTGATTGGGCTTCAATAGGAGTGCTTGTGTGTGTTAATGTTTTTTGTGTAATGGAGTTTAAATTGATTAAATGGAATTTAAAACCAAACTGGATAAAAGCGGATTCCTGTCAATAGAGAGATAAAGATTAATGGTTAAAAACTTAATTCATGACATTTTTATTTTTAACCTAAAAAAGAATTTTAAGAAAGTTCGTCATTCGATCTCTGCTTTGAATTTAACTCCGAAAAGAAACCATCAAAAACTTCTTTCAGTGTTTATGTATCAGAAAAACTCTGGGACAACACACAGCCGTAAATTTGTCCAATGAGAAGATTCTCTATGGCGTACTGGATGGTGATATCTGAGTAAATTAGTGCACCATAGCCATGATATGGCTATGTGTGAAACGTACATCGAATATCCATAAAGATAGAACATAGGAATCTCGAAACACGAAAAACACTTACGACTTCTCAGTTCAGGTACGAAATATTTTATTACCTTTGAGTTTAAAGGTTTTTCGACATAAAGAGAGAGGGGCACAATCTTTCTATTCTGGCTTTTTCATCCCCCCCCTCATCTCGTGGGACACCTGCCCAAGGCCTCCGCGAGCAAGCGAAAGCCAACCGTCTTCTTCCGAGGCAGGACTCAACACCACTAACTTTCTTCAAAATCTCCCAAAATCCTCCGCGCGCTTCCGGTGCGTGACGTCATTCACACTTGCCCGCCCCGTTTCCCATCTCGGGCTATTGTGACATCTTTGAGTGACACGTCCGCTCCGCCCACGCACGCGCGTGAACACCTGCGTTAATATTGCATCTAAGTAACCCATGCACTGAGCCGAAAGGTTCTCAGCCTAACTAAACCCCCCAAGAATTACGTTCACTACGCTTACTAATAACCTTAGAAAAGATATGAATCCTCTTATTCACCCCACCCTCTGCTATGGGTTAAATACCACTGTTCTTCTACAAAGATGGCTTTGGCATTAAATAACCCACGAAGGTTGATATTTCATTGAACAAAGAGACGAAACCAGTACTTAGATCTAAGAAATTGTTAAACGAATTCTCGTATATAATACGCACTAAAATCAAATTGCCTTATCCAAACACTTTTGGAAATTCAAAAATAAGGGTTTAAACCCTGAAATTCAATGGAGTATATTGAAGAGGTCTAATGCTCCAAACTGCTTTGATAATAGATGTAACTTGTGTCGAGAAGAAAAGATACAAATTATGTTATACCTGATCCAGATAAATCATTAAATCAGGGATGTGATTTAATAGCTAGATGTAGAAATAAATTTTAACTATAGCTGAAAATCTAAGATGATAATTAATTAACTAAAAAATATTATTGAATTGGGATAGGTTATGTAAATTAATTAAGATATCACTATAAAAGGTGAGGCTGATGTACATTTCAAAAAGAAAAAAGAGTGCGGGGAGTAAATGACGCTAGGAAAGTTTGGAGTTGAAGAAATGTATCACTGTAATTGATTAAACTGCGGTCTTTCCTTTTCATGTTTATATGGAATAATTTAGTTTTGTTGTAATTCCTTATTTTATTGTTAAACCTAAAAAAAATTACTTTAAAATAAAGTTTGAATTATTGCAGGAATTGAATTAGAACTTACGTCTTCTCAACATTTTGTTATTGTCTCAACCGGAAACGAAAAGAAACCGGAAGTAATCTTTAATAGGAGAAGGGTGCTTCCATCCTCTTCCCTTCTGTGACCACCGTCATTTTGGTTGTATTCATTACCTCCATCTTAGATCTGAAGGAGCCCTGTTAAATTTTTTTTGGAGTTATTGATTCATATAAATGCTCTTGACTGAAAATAACCCAATTGACCCAGCTATTTATTTATAGCTGGAGGGAGGGAGATATGGGTTTATACCTTTCCCAAAGTCACTTGCGCGAATTAAAACTGTGACGGCAAATTCTGTTCCATCTTTCTCATTCTTAAACCCTGATACTCGTCTCTTGTGGATTCGGAGACCGCAAAAAGAGTCCCTAGTCGAAGGAATATTAATTTTGTCTCTGTTTGGTTTGCACGCAATTAAATGTAAAAACAGTTCATTTCAAACCATTCAGTTTAGTATAAGTACATAGTTTAGCACTATTTGACCCATAGATAGGATCCAATCAGGTGCTACCACTCCGGGTCAGAGTGGAACTGGGAGCGATGGCAATGAAGGGGTACTCCGCATGGCCTAAAGCTCCAGCATTTCTAAAGCCTCATCATCAGATTGTTTAGAGGAGGTGCACGTGGAGTAATGGTTATCGTCGTATGAATTGGACACAGTGACACGAGTTTAAAACCCTGGACGAGACTGATTGCATTTTACATAGCACTAATACCCTTGGGAAAGGTATGAATCCAATTATTCTCCCTCCAGCTATGGGTAAATAGTAGGACAGACTAGGTTCTTCGGCCTTGGTGCGGCAACTAGTCTAGGAGAAGGAAAACTCTGAATTCAAACCTGTTAAACTCCGCTTAAAAATTGACCTTGTGTCATATCCTGCCCGAGCGGAGGGGTTGGTAAATAGGATCATCAGATTGTTTAGTGTCATATCTAGGACACTCGTTGGTGGGAGGGGGTTTATCCCTCTGCTGAGATGTAGTCGATGTATTCTACAGCCCAAGCCAACTGGGCAAAACAAGTATAAAGTAAAAGTAAAGTTGGCGACTGTTGTCGAGGGTGACCAGAAGGCTCCCTTTTCAATAGCTACTACACCAAGGTGTTGGGAAGGGCACTACTCATTTCCCTGGGTTGCTCCAATTTACCCTTGATCCTTACCTTATCATGCTGAGTGTTAAGCAAGGTAGCATCAAATACCATTTTTTGAGTCTTTGGTATGACTGGACCTGGGCTCGACGTGGGATTGAACCCATGTCACCTGGGCCATTGGCAAATACTCATTATGCCAATAAGTTGTCCAAATCATCCGATGATTATGACATTACCATTTGTTGTAATTCCTTATTTTATTGTTAAACCTAAAGAGTTACTTTAAAATGAAATTTGATTTATCGAAGAAATTGGATTAGAACTTACGTCTTCTCATTATTTTGTTATTGTCTCAACCGGAAACGAAAAGAAACCGGAAGTAATCTTTAATGGGAGAAGGCTACTTCCATCCACTTCTCTTCCGTGACCACCGACATTCTGGTTGTATTCATTATCTCTGTGTTGGATCTGAAGAACTCACTCTGATTTTAAAAGTATGCGTTACCGATTAAACAATTTCATGACACGGTACATTTTTATGTAAATTTTTATGCAAATTTTTATGTAAATTCTTATGTAACCTTACTTTTTTCATCCCGATGAATATTTCTGTCAATTTTCAGCCATCTTGAAGTAAATAGCCAACGAAATTCAGACATTTTTTTATTGTATATACGCAATTCCGTTAGACAAATTCCTTGCTTTACTTGAAATCGATTAAAAAAAGACGATTGGAAATTATTTGCTACATTTATTTGGATATTTTTCATTATGCTGAATAATCGTTCATCTCAAATGACGTTGATTATTCTTCAATACTGATTTGATCGCTATCAATATCAGTTGGTCAATCCAGCCGTGAAGGATCGTTCAACCATCAACACTGAACATTATAAACCACTGCTGACACTGTACAGAAGTATTTACATAATGAACAATGTCATGTTTGTTTGCTTGTGCATCTTTTTATCTGTTCTTCATTCAGTAACTTGTACTTTTGCTGAACTGAATTATCTGAAATAAAACTGTTTGACATTTAACCCTGTGTATTGCCCCGTCGGCTGGGGCTGTAGAATACACTGACTCCCCCAATGAGTGTCCTGGATATGACACTAAACAATCTGATGGTGAGGTTCCAGCAATGCTGGAGCTTTGGGGAATGTGGAGTACCCCTTCATTGCCATTGCTCCCAGGTCCACTCTGGCCCAGAGTGGTAGCACCTGATAGGGCCCTATCTATGAGTTAAATAGAACTAACGGCATACTTATGCTAAACTGAATTGTTTGACTAAACCGAATAGCTTAAAATAGAAATGTTTTGACAATTAAACCGTACTTACATTTGAACTGCGTGCTTGTGCTTAACTGAATTGTTTGAAATAGAACTGTTTTTCGACATTAAAACTGTAATTACACTTAACTGAATAGTTACATATAACTGTAACTGTTTTTTGACATTGAAACTGTATTTACACTAAACTAAATTGTTTAACATAGAACTGTTCTGACATATAACTGTGTGTAAACAAAATCTGTACTTTTACAAAACTGAATTAGCTGAAGTAGAATTGCTTGACTAAACTGAATAGCTCGAAATAAAAATGTTTTTTTTTACAATTAAACTGTACTTACATTTAAACTGCGTGCTTTTTGCTAAACTGAATTGTCATAAATTGAACTATTTTTGACACTGAAACTGTACTTACACTAAACTGAATTGTTATATATATCTGAATAGTTTGAAATAGAAATGTTTTTGACAATTAAACTGTATTTGGCGTTAAATAACCTACAAAGGTTGATATGCCATTAAACCAAACCAAACCAAACCAAATCATTCAATAACTTTTAGAAAGAGCAGATACTACACTCTGATCCTAGTATTTATTCGTATACCTACGAAAGCAAATTTGAAACAAGGTATGAGCCTGAATAAACAGTACAATCAAGAAAGGATCAGTCAACTCTCAGCACTTTGTGAGAGTCATTCAAAAAATAGGGGGAATTTTTTTTTTTAAATAAAATCATTTTTCCAGAATTTTTTTCCATGCTTGGAGCTGGTTTATAGCAAAAATTATCTTAATCTCCATAAAATATTGGTTTTGAGGCTATTTAAAATGACGGCAAATCGAACAGTGTGCTTAAGGTATGAACAGAGTTCTGTCATCAAAATGTTGGTGACTGAGAAATGCAAACTATGTGAAAAATACGAATAAGCATGTCTTAGTCAAAAAATGTTTACTAATCAATCGGCTAAACATGTCTGGCTACGAAGAGCCTGCGTCGAAAAATCAATCCGTATAGTTAAGTTACACTGACTCTCCGGTAAAGGAAATTTTCTGGGCCCAGTGATCAGTAAAGACGGTCATGCTGACAGTTTTCCTGTACATTAAAGGATCCATCACAATTATTCTCCTTGAAAAACATGTAAATATAAACAGTGTCTCTAACCGGCAACTTTTTAGGGAATATTCAGCTTATTTATTTAATGACCCTTGTATTACATTGCCCAGTCGACTGGGGCTGTAGAATATACTGACTGCATCTCTGCAGAGGGGTAAGACCCCCCCCCAACAACAACAACAACGAGTGTCCTGGATATGACACTAAACAGTCTGAGGGTGAGATACTGTGTACTTATGCTAAACTAAATTGCTTGAAATGGAACTGTTTTGATATTCAAACTGCGTACTGGGCCATTAGCCTAATCAGTAGAGTGTTCGCCAATAGTCCTGGAGATCGGGATTCAATCCCAGGTCGAGTCATACCAAAGACGCAAAAAATGGTACTTGATGCCGCCTTGCTTAACACTAAGGTACGGATCAAGGGTAAAGTGGAGCAATCCAGGGAAAGAAGTAGCCCCCCCTACACCTTGGTGTCGTAGCAATCGAAAAGGGAGCCTTCGGGTTACCCTCGACTAAAGGGAGACAACTTTACTTTACTTACTTATGCTAAATTTGAATGCTAAACTGGATTTTTTTAAATGAAACTGTTTTTCCACATTGAAACTGTGTACTTCTAGTAAACTGAATTGTTTGAATTAGAACTGTTAGTTTGAAATAGAAATGTTTTTAACAATAAAACTGTGTACTCATGCTAAATTGAATTGTTTGAAATAGAACTTGTTATATGTATAAAAATTGATTTGGCTTTAAATGACCTACAAAAGTTGATGTGCCATAAAACTAAACCAAACCAAACTAAAATCAACACAGTTATCTCTTAAATTAGATCTTCGGGTCTGTTTGTAATTGAATTATGAGAAAACGAGACATATTAGCTTTTCTATTTCTATGATGAGGTGCCCCTAAATTTACCCGGCAAAATAAGAGAAATTGTTTTTAAGTTGATTCGGCTAGCTGAAACTAAGTTATAGGCATTTTGGGAGTCTCAAATCACCCAATTCCGAAGGGTAGACGAGATGTAGATTTAATTTACTAGAAGAAAAGAAATTATTATCTATTTGGATTTGCTGCTCCAACAGGCCACAAAGTGAAAGTTAAAGTGAAAGTAGGTGAAATGCTTGCAAAATAATTGGATCTTGCAAGAGAACTGAAAAGTTGGAACCCTTAGAACAGCTCTAAAGAATCTGGAAAAGAGGCAAAGTGAGCAGGAGAATCGTGATTTTCCAGACCTCATCACTGTTAAAATTAGCTCTGATACTTAGAAGAGTTCTGGAGATCTGAAGAGACTTGCTGTTCTTCAGACTGCTGGGACAAACCGCCAGTTACAAATGGTGTAAACCAATCACAAGGAGCGAATTAAGACACTAATCGGTAAAGATGAGCCTTTGAGAATCGTACAAGCGACTAAGTTTGAACTATGCCAACAATTCTCTCAGAGGAAATAAAAGGAACAAAATTCTCGGGAATTTTCTCAAGAAAAACGAATCGCCTAAATCCGACCACTCCTACTTATAACCAAAAAAGGAAATGGCCTAGACTTCAAATTAAAATAAAAGAAAGCGAAAAAAACGGATAAATACTAAGAACTTGCCAGAGAGCAAAAAATTATGGAACATGAAGATGACAGTGGTATTGATCACAAGAAGAGCCCTCGGAAAAACAACAACAAAAATGGTAAAAAATCAGGTGATTAGAGGGAAAATTGTGCCTATCCCATAGTATTCCAGAGATCTCCAAGAATACATAGGAGAGTCCTGATCACATGATATTACTTGTCACTCAAACTTCAGTGAAAAACCACCAGTTCTTATTTGTGAGAAAATCTCCTAAAATAACTGTATGAATACTTCAAGTGACAAGCTAAAGAAATTTCACTATAGATTACTAGAACGCGGCTATAAAAAGGAAACCGGAAGAGAGAAACTAATTATAAATTTTGCCATTCCAGCGGAACACAAAATAACAGAGATGGTCAGTGAAAAACAAGATAAAAAAAACTTTTTTAAAAGAACAGAAAAAGTTGTGAAATATGAAGGTGACGGTGATACCAATCGTTGCTGGAGAACTTGGAACGGTCCCCAAGTATTTGGAAAAGAGATTTGGTGCACTGGAAATCAGTGAAAGAATTGAGACCACCAAGACAACAACATTCTTAAGATCAGCTAGAATACTTAGAAAAGTCCTCGAGAACTCATTAGACTTACTGTCCGCGGAATACTGTGAAAAGTCCCTAGTATGAAAAAAACTTGTTAGTAAAAAAAAAAAAAAATAACATTAATGATATGTGTGTATGTATGTATGTAATTGGTTTGCTTAGATTTGATATTATGGCATATCAACCATTTAATGCCAAATCCTCTTTATACATATAAACTAAATATATATGGTTTGGTTTGGTTGGGTTTTATGGTATATCAACCATTGCAGGTTATTTAATGCCAAATCCTCTTTATACAAATATATTAAATATATAGGATTTGGTTTGGTTGTGTTTTATGGCATATCAACCATTGTAGGTTATTTAATGCCAAATCCTCTTTATACAAATATATTAAATATATATAATTTGGTTGGGTTGTGTTTCATGGCATATCAACCATTTTAGGCTATTTAATGCCAAATCGTCTTTATACATACATATTAAATATATATGATTTGGTTGGGTTGGGTTTTATGGCATATCAACCACTGTAGGTTATCTAATGCCAAATCCATTTTATGCATATATATAAGTATATAAGTTTCTAAACCAATTTTGTTGATAACTTTTTAAACGGGTCTGGGTTCATTTTTTTCACACGGTTCAATAGTTTCACTTATTTCTGATATGAATAACTCGATTTACTCTTAATTATTTGTTTGCACACAGTTTAATGTTTTCAAGTATTGCTATGTAACACTAACAATTCAATTAACTATCAGTCATTTGTGTACACACAGTTAAATGCAAAACGAGTTCTATTTCAAGCAATTCGACTTAGCATAAGTACAGAGCTTTTTGTTTACACACAATTAAATGTAAAAACAGTTCTATTTTAATCAATTCGGTTCAGTTTAAGCTCATAGTTAAAATGTTAAACAGTTCTATTTAACCCATGGATAGGACCCTATCAAGCGCTACCACTCCAAGTCAGAATGGACCTGTGAGCGATGGCAATGAAGGCGTACTCCGCATTCCCCAAAGTTCCAAATACACTGGAACCTCAACATTAGATTTTTTAGTGTCATATCCAGGACACTCGTTGAGAGAACCTTACCCCTCTGCAGAGATGCAGTCGGAGTGTTCTGTAGCCCCAAGGCACGTTACTAATATTCTTCTTTCAGTCCTTCTCTCTTTCTCTTTCTTTCTCTCTTTTTAATTAATATCCGTTCATATAAACAAATATTCACAAATATATTTATTCATTGTGGTGTGTGAGTGTGTGTGTGTGTGTGTGTGTTTGTGTGTGTGTGTGTGTGTGTTTGTGTGTGTGTGTGTGTGTGTGTGTTTACCCAACACCTCTGCTCAAACAAGATGCAGCACAAGGTCAATTTTTAGCGGAGTTTAACAGGTTTGAATTCAGAATTTTCCTATTTCAAAACTGCTTGTCATGCCGAGATTTAAGAGCCCAGTCTATCCTACAATAGCTGGAGGATGAATTTTGAGATTCATACCTTTCCCCATTGTTATTAGCACTATGTGAAATACAAGCAACCTACTCAAGGATTTGAACTCGTATCACCGTGTCTATTTAACGTCAATAACTGTTACACTACGAGCGCCTTCATTTGTGTGAGTGTACGTAAGTGAATGCTTGATTAAAATTTGACTGCGTTTTAAAAACTACTTTTTGTTGCGCGTGGATTTAGCAATAAAAAAAGAAAATTGTTTCTTCTTTTTTTTTCTTGTGGCTTTTTCTTTTCTGTTTCTATTTTTTCATATTATTTCATTTTTTTTTTTTTTTTGCTTCTTTTCTTATCCCCTCTCATTTCTTAAATCCAGAATTATTTCATTTATTACTCTTTCTTATTCCTGATTCCTTTCTTCTTCTTTGTTTTTTTTTTTTTTGCAATCTACTTCTCTTTTTCTCTTTCTTTTTGTTCTTTTCTACCTTTATTATTTTTATTCTTTTTTCTTTTTCATTTTCTTTTATTTTCTGTTTTTTTTTTATTCATTTTTGTTCTTTCTTCATCTTTTTCGTGGTCTTTCTCCTGTTCCAATTTCTTTCTACCGATTGTTTCTTTCATTTGTTGTTTTTTCATTTTTTTTTTTTTTTTTTCGTTGCTTCAATTACGAATTCTGTCATTTTTCATTTAATTTTTCTTCTTTCGTTTTGTCAACTATTATTTTTCTTTCTTTCTTCCTTTCTGTAATGATTTTATCTTTATTTTTCTTTCTTTTTAGATTGCTTTCATAATTTCGTTGATTTTTTCTTGTTTTTTTTTTTCTAGTTTTATTCAATCTGTATTTGTTTTGCACTGAGTATGCTCAGACGACACATTTGGCCACCAATGACATTTTTGCCCAATCGACTGGGGCTCTATAATACACCGACTGCTTCTCTGCAGAGGGGTAAACCCCGCCCCCAACGAGTGTCCTGGATATGAAACTAAACAGTCCGATGGTGAGGTCCCAATAATAAAGGAGCACTCATTCATTGCCATTGCTCCCAGGTCCACTCTGGTCCGGCGTGGGAGCACCTAATAGGGCTCTATCTATGGGTTAGATAGAACTAACGGCATGCTTATCATACTTACCAACCCCTCCGCGCGGGCAGGATATGACACAAAGTCAATTTTTAAGCCGACTTTAACAGGTTTGAATTCAGAGTATTCATTCTCCTAGACTAGTTGCCTCACCAAGGCTGAAGAACCCAGCTGGAGGGAGAATAATTGGATTCATACCTTTCCCAAGGATATTAGTACTATGTGAAATGCAATCAATCTCGTCCAGGATTTGAACTCGTGTCGTCGTGTCCATTTCTTACGACGATAACCATTACACCACGGGCACCACCACTAACGGCATGCTTATGCTAAACTGAATTGTTTGACTAAAAGGAATAGCTTAAAATAGAAATGTTTTTGACAATTAAACCGTACTTACATTTAAACTGCGTGCTTATGCTAAACTGAATTATTTCAATACAACTGTTTTTTGACATTGAAACTGTATTTACACTAAACTGAATTGTATAACATAGAACTGTTTTGACATTTAACTGTGGGTAAACAAAATCAGTACTTATACTTAGCTGAATTATAACTGCTTGACTAAACTGAATAGCTCGAAATAGAAATGTTTTTTTACAATTAAACTCTACTTACATTTAAACTGAGTGCTTATGCTAAACTGAATTCTTTGAAATTGAACTGTTTTTGACATTGAAACTGTACTTATAGTAAACTGAATTGTAATATATAACTGCTTGAATGGTTTGAAATAGAAATGTTTTTTTGACAATTAAACTGTGTACTCATGCTAAACTGAATTGTTTGAAATGCATATGGCGTTAAATAACTTATAAAGGTTGATATGCCATAAAACCCAACAAACCAACGATAAACCAATGACATTTTGTTTCTAATCATTTTCTCTCTTTTTTGTTTTTCCTTTCTTTTTAATCTTTTAAATTTTGATCAAAGAAAAACCTATTTCAAAGCGTTTCAAAACTGATGGAAAGAAAAAAAAAAAAGAAAGAAGAAAATGAACAAAGGAAAAAATAACGCTACATAAATGCCAAAGTGTACAGCGTTTTTCTTTCTGTTCATATATTTCTATAATAAATTTCTTCAACCATTCACCAAATAATTTTAAATGGATTTCTTTGACCTTTGGCCAATGTTCAATGAAATTTTATATGCCAAAATAAAAGAACGATTTTGACTTGAAGAAAATTTCAGATATCTTCACGTTTTCGTTACTATACCAAAATGTCTGACTTTCTGGGAGGAAGTTCCCGCAGAGTAATAATTAAGGTTTTGGACTGAGCTCTCGAAATAAGCACGTTCGAATTCCAGTCGCGCTATTACGTTCACTTTCGAGCTAATGCCCTTGGTAAAGATATGAACCCCCTTATCTCTCCAGCGATGGATCAAATAGTATCGCTACTGTTCTTCTACAATAATAGCTTTCTTATAAAATAAACACAGGAATGTTCATCATCATCATCATGTCGTACCGCCAGCACGGATATCCCTGACCCTCTCTCCCCACTTCTCCCTATCGTTCATCGCCCCTGGTAGGTCTTCAGAGCTACATTCCGTATCCTCACATAGCTGCTTTATGTATCTTCGAGCTGATCGTCCTGCTTTTGATTGGCCACATGCGGGGTCCATAGGAGTACATCACTTATGAGTTCGTCCCTGCTTCTCCAGCAGTGTCCTGCATGTCTGGTTCGTCTAACTTGGATGGTTTTCGTGATGGAAGGCAGGTGGCCGTATAGTTGGTGCCTTGTAGGGTGTTGCCGCCAGGACTTGTTTAATATTGCTCGCAGCATTCTTGTGTAATTGCCATCTAGCTTCTTTTCCAGCCGTTTAGTTAGCGTCCAAGTAGTGCATCCATACAGCAGTATCGATACAACCGCTGCCTGGAAGAAACTGCGTTTCATTTTAACGGTCAGATCTGATTTCCATATGATCGATAGACTATCGTTAGCTGTCCATGCCTTCGTTAGCCGCGTGTCGATGTCTTTTTCGCTTGATGAGACGCTGCTTCAGAAATTGATTACATTTTGAAGCATCTTTGTATGGTTCCTATCAAGCATTTTCTTCGGCGTTTCGTTAGAGTCCTAAGTGTAATACTTAAAGCAATACGTGGTGCCTTCAATAAGCTTCCAGACTAATTTTGTACTGGCATTTAAAATTGTCGTAGACTCTTGAGAATTCAGTATGTTATTGCAATACATCCTATGAGATGACTGACCAATTTTTATGATTTCACGTTCAAATGAACAGCTACAGCAAGAATTGGAACACACCCAACGAAAGCATGATTGTCACAGCTTGTGAATTTCGAAAATACAATCTGGATGTGATGACATTTTAGAAGAACGATATGCAATAAAATTCTGTTTTTAAAAAACTTGGAAAAAATGCAGCCATAGAAACGTACGAAATGCTTCAGACTGCTTTTAGACCATCTTACATGAATCGAGTATCAGTTTTTGAGTGGCATAAGAGGGAGTCTGTGAGGGATAATAAGAGGTGTGGGGGGGAGTAAGAAAGTAATTAGACCAGAGTTGATTGGCTAAAGGGTTAGGGTTAGGGTTACTATGTTGAGGTTTTAAGGGAGTTCAGGAAGAGACACCTAGGGAAGAGGCCAGTACTCTTCAAATCGGGGCAGTGGCATATCCACCAGGACAATGCACCAGTCCACAACTCCATCCTTATCACAGACTATTTGACCAAGATGGGCTTCAAGAAAGTTCCTTAGCCTCCCTACAGTCCAGACCTTGCTCCTTGTGACTTTTAGTTATTCCCTAATCTCAGAGGCTGTCGTTATGAGACAATTGAAGAGATGAAAGAGGCTTTGACGAAGGTCATTGACACGCTCACACAAGAGGACATCCAGGTGGCCTTCGAGAAGTTGTTGGAACGGTACAACAAGTGCATTGCAGCCGGAGGAGAGTACTTCGAAGGACACTAGAGTTTCATGTGTGCACTATCAATAAAAGTGCCCATACGCTAAAAAGGGCTGGAAACTTATTTAATGATCCTCGTAACTTGGAAGAAATCTTGTGTTATTTTATCAAAGAGATTTGATTTTCATATGATCGGTAACATGTCAATGACAGTCCATGCCTTCGTAATGTATATGCTGACATTGCTTTCAGTAGAAGAGATATTGTTACCGAATTATGTGAACTGGTCAACAAATTTTAGAGGCTTGCCACTTAAATCTGCGATTTCTCCTTCTCGTTTAAAACACATGAACACTTTTTTTATTTTCATTTACGTAGAGACCAACACTCCAGGCTATGCAGTAGGGATTCTACTTAGGCAGGTGTATTTAAAAGAAGCGCTAGATCATCTACGTAGCCTGCATTAATAATAATTTCTGCGGGATATATAAAAATATTTTTTATCTAATGATATTGTAATTCATTCCCAAACAATTATTTGTTTTATTTCGTTTATTTTTGTTGCGAACGTTTTACATGTTTGTAAAGGGAAATGAACGCTTGAGTGGTTGTTGGAAACGTGATGAAATGCTGTGTCTATGTGTTGGGTTTGAAAAATCCAATCTCCAGCGTTTCAAATTTAAAAAAAAAAACAAAAAAAACAATAGAGTTTTAAATTATCGTCTGCTTAATAAATTGGAGGAAAATTTGAATTCGAAAGTGTGTATATACAAGCGTGTGGTTTGCCCAGTCGGCTGGGGCTGTAGAATACACTGACTGCACCTCTGCAGAGAGGTAAGACCACCCCCTAACCAGTGTCCTGGATATGACACTAAACAATCTGATGGTGAGGTTCCAGCAGTGCTGGAGCTTTGGGGAATGCGGAGTAACCCTTCATAGCCATTGCTCCCAGGTTCACTCTGGCCCTGAGTGGTAGCACCTGATATGGCCCTATCTATGGGTTAAATAGAACTAACAGCATACTTATGCTAAAATGAATAGCTTGAAATAGAAATGTTTTTGACAATTAAACTGTACTTACATTTAAACTGCGTGCTTATGCTTAACTGAATTATTTGAAATAAAACTGTTTTTCGACATTAAAACTGTATTTACACTTAACTGAATTGTTACATATAACTGCTTGATTAGTTTGAAATGGAAATATTTTTGACAATTAAACTGTGTATGGCCTAGGGGTTAGAGTGTTCGCCAATGGTCCGGGAGACCTGGGTTCAATCCCAGGTCGAGTCATACCAAAGACTCAAAAAATGGTACTTGATGCCTCCTTGCTTAACACTCAGCATTATAAGGTACGGATCAAAGGTAAAGTAGAGCAATCTAGGGAAAGGATTAGCGCCCTCCCCTACACATTGGTGTAGTAGCTATCGAAAAGGGAGCTTTCGGGTTACCCTCGACTATGGTCATCTACTACTTATGCTAAACTGAATTGTTTTAAATAGAACAGATTATTTACATAAAAATGGATTTGGCGTTAAATAACCTACAATAGTTGATAAGCCATAAAACCCAACAAACCAAACCAAACCAAGCGTGTGGTTGCAAGAAAAATAAGACTGACGAGGAGATTTAGTTTATTTTGTTTATTGAATAAATAGAATAAACAAGCGGATAAAATATCTGGCCGGGTACTGGGGGGTTGTCAATTCGGCGACGAGCGGTTGCTTTGATCTGGTCAGACCGTGTTATCTGATGACGCTCTCGTGATGGCCGACGATTCAACTGCTGGGTAACCTCTGTTTGGCCGATTTATGAGTTTCCGATTTCACCACCGGCTTCAGAAAATGCTACTTGTGGAAAAATATGATTGGTTGAAAAATAGACTTTTTTGGGGTAGACTATGCACGGAGCCTATGGCAGAAGCCATGATTTTCTCAGTTTGACACTGACCGTTGTTGCGTCAACATCCGGTAGCTGTTATTTTCTTCTACAGCGTCGATGTCTGTGGGTCTGTGTTTTGTGGGTTTTAGTAGTTAGGTGTGTGAAGGGTTAAGTGGATGAATCAGAAGAGATTTGATGTATTTTACTATAACATGACTAACAGAACAAAATCAGAAAGAAAATTGAACTGATACAATTAAAACGTATATGATTTTTCTTCGGTTAAAGAAAAATATTTATAAAGTAATGATCGTAACTTTTATTATAACTTTTTGTTGTGATGCTGGCAAAAGAAAGACACGGGAAATACAAAAAGGTTGATAGAAAACATAATTATTCAGAAACAAGATGCAAGTGAACCTGGTTAAACAGTAGTTAGTTAATAGGAAGCTGAGAGTCCTGTAGGGTAGCGCCTATCCGTCCACTACACTAGTGGTATCACACGCGATTGTGTCACGTGAGTCTGATTCACTCCTTCAGACGCTCCGTTGACGTGTATTTATGGAGGAGGGAGAGTCCATTATATAGGGAGTACAACACTTTTTTACATGATTATTTATGTAGTAAGAAACATATTTTACTGTAATTTGAACTAGCAGGTTCAATTTTAAAAAAGGTGACACTGTAGAGTTGAATAAACCCTTTTTAATACGGAAGTAACAGACGTATTTTTATATTGATCATTTTTCTTGCGTTTCTGATATTTGTAGAAACCACGTTTCATTTTAAAATGAAAATCTCCAACAAATATTGTCAAAGATTAATGTTTGAGAATAATTCTCTTTTTACTGTCGTAATCAACTCGACAGTTGTTTAATTCCCGTTACAGCTGCAGTATCGGTAAATAAAAATTATTTAAAACTATCTTATTTTCGAGTTTTTTTTCTAACTGATTTCGTATTAGCAAGCATAAATATTTCTTTTAATAAAAAAAAAAAACTCTTTTAAAAACGGTCATTTTTTACAAATTTACGAATTTGCCTTTTTTTCGTTACTGTAAATCTGTTAATTGTTTGTCTTTAAGATATCACTTGGGAACTTTTAAGCAAATATCTTTGAATATTTTGTATGTGTGTGTGTGTGTTGTGCGTGATAAATTTTCTTGGATTGGATTTCTGGATTTTTAGATTATTTTTTCATCTTGAAAACCTTCAACTGTATCGTCCGAATTTGCAGACGATCTCCATTTTATCAATTTCAGAATTTATCTTTTATCTGCCTGATAAATTTTAACAATTAAATCACATCTTTTTTTCTTCGTGGAAACTGTGTGTTATCTTTGTAGAAAAATTAAAATAGAATTTATTAAATTTTGATTTTAAAAAATTATTATAGTTTACTTAAAAGGCAATAATATTTTTTTAATTTTAATATTAGAATTATTTTATTTTTTACCACGTTTTACTTAAAAAATTACAGGGTGACCCCCAAAAAAAACAGAACCCAGATTACTTCTAGAAAAATATATGGGTTCTGTTTTTTTGGGGGTCACCCCGTACAAAAGATATTATAGCGGTTCGGGAAATTGTTAATTTCTCTAACACTATATTTTTTTAGGCAACACAAATGAATTACGAAACTTTTCTTTAACAACACAACAAAGAAAGTTTTTATTTGCAGCATGGAATATGGTTTGCTTTTGGTGCTGCAAGACTCGTGGAGTTTAGGCTTGTTAGTGTTGTAGACGAAATGGCGTAGCGAGATGTGATGGTAGCGTGTGTTGCTGGACGTGTGAGGGATTGTGTTTAAGGTCACCGTGTAGTTTTGTATCTGGTATTTGGGGGAGAGTATGCGTTATCTCCATTAATGTGGACTAGAGATGAAATGGGAGCTAGTGTGTCGAGAGCGGAGTTACGCTTGGATCGACATAGCCATTTTTGGGGTGACATGAAGTAGTGCCAGTGGAAGGCATGCTGAATGCATCCAATTCATATTCAACTGGGATCCCTTGTAAGAAATCCATAAATTAGATGGTTCCCTCGTTGAGTGTCCATGTTGCTGCTGCTGGTGTTGCTATGTTAAAAAGCATCGGTAAGCAGGGACGGCCAAAAGAACGTCTGTTCTGGTCGCCGTCTCAAGTCGAAGAAAGTGGGTTTGGCTGCTCACCCATTTTGCAAGCCGGAAATGAAGGTTCGGGCTAAATAGGATAAGTCATCCTGATTGGGTGAAATTAAGTGTTGAAATAAATTGAGCGCCAAACCAAAATACGAGATTTTCCTCTTCTCTACAATATCTTCTGCTTCTTGCCATTTTTTTTTAATGTGACATCATTTTCTTTTAATCTATCTATTGACTTTCGTAGTACAGAATCTAGACAGATTATAAACAGATATAATGAAAATGGATATCATTGTAATGTATCTCGGGGTCACCACAAGGTGAGTGAACCGTTGTTTTCATGATTCTATAAAACATTAAGACAAATTGGAATAGAAGAGTGTTTAGTAAAGTAACTCTACGAAACTAAATAGACACTTATAGCACCACAATACCCAATAACTGTTTTTTAAGCTCCGGCACCACAGCAGCCCTAAGAGACGTTTGTCCCACCACATTTCTCAACAGATATTTGTTGCGCTTCGGTACCACATAGACGTTTGTACCACCACGATTCTAACGGGTCTATGAATGTAGCTCTACGACTTAAATTCCAGTCGGACCCCCATTGTAACCTCGCTTTGAGAAAAAGTGATGACACACAAAACACCGTCAGTTAGTTCGTTTGATACGAAGTTTTTTTGTTACTACCTCTCATAGTAGTCATTGAAAAGAGAGAAAACAGGGTATGAACTGAGTCATTACTTTAAATAGACAAAGAGAAACAAACTGTTGCAGAACGAGAGTTGCAAAAACAGTCCTTGATAGTATCTTTCTCGTTTTCTATTGTAGTTCTCGTACCTGATAGCTCGGCGTCACGCCTTCACATCTTCGCGGCGGGTGTTGGATACCTTCGCGGAGCTTACCCCAAAATAGGTACCGTAACTTTCAGCCCGTCTTCATATCATCGCACCTCGTGTCCAACTAATTTTCGTTTTCTGTTTTCTATCCTGCGTCCTCCTTAACGGCTCTTCCATTTGAGTTTCTTCCAGTCAATCAGAGGCCCCCCGGCTGATCGCTTCCAATGCATTCCTTTTTTTAATTTGGGCGTCTGATGAACTGAACCCATCATTCACCCTCACACTCACCTCTCCCCAATACCCCTCTCTGTCTCTGTTACTGTCTCCCTCTCTCTCTTACTGCCTCGAATCTCTTTCTCATATATATCCCTTCTTTTCTACCGTCCTATGTTTGACCTCTAAATCTAGCAGGAAACAACTTACTACTATTGATTAAATGTATTTTTTGTTTAATAACAGAGAAAGAACAAATATTTATTACGATCAAAAGAAGTTTTTCAAGAAAAATATATTAGCACGTATCCGTAACCCGTAAAATTATATTTCTTTCACCGGGGTCACTAATTTTCGTGTATCTTTTTTGTTGTTGTTGTTGTTGTTGTTTTGTATGTATATGAAATATGCATGATAAATAGAGTTGCCGAATAAATAGAAATGAACGCAATGAAAATCCTGATATTTAAACGAAACAATGTTTTATGTATTGTAACACAAAAAATACGCAAGAATGAATGAAATGTTTATAATGTATGCAAACCACAAAAAAGACTTCACACAAAAGAAAAGTCCCAGCCAATCTAGAGAAAGATGTTTGTGTGTATTTTAGAGTGAAAAATAAATTAGGAATGTTTGAGTGCTGGTGTGAAATTAAGCCAAAATAAATGTGTCTTTAACTTGCGACGGCAAAAAGAAATATCTTTTCTTTTTGTCTTAAATACTTTAAATTTCGCAGGTGGAACACGCATAAGAAGCAGTTTGATTCTAAATATTTTGATCGACTGGGCTGTGGAATCTCGTGGTGACGTAATGTTTTATTTTCTGCTGGCTTATAATTCTGATAGCTATACAATTAAAACTATAAACCTCAGTCCTTAATAATCATATCACGGTAAGCCAACCTATGCTACATATGAGAAGTTTACCAAAAATATTTACGGGAAACTGTTGAACGTTTGTGATTTATTCTCATCAAAACAGATTTTCAGCATTCTTGGTTGGTTGGTTGGTTGGTTGGTTGGTTGGTTGGGTTTAATGACATATCAACCACTATAGGTTATTTAATGCCAAAGCCTGTTTATACATATTATATATATATGGTTTGTAAACACATAATTTGATGATACCATACTCAAATCAAAAAACTCATTTACTCGCATTCTGTCAGGAAAGAGTTGTTCGATGGTCCTACAGATCTGGTAACAATACCATGGGGTTTCTTTTCAAGAAACATGATTTAGTTTGTTCCTTAGCTTGCTTCACCCCAGTCGGCTAGGGCTATAGAATACGCCGACTGCATCTCTGCAGAGAGGTAACACCCACCACCACCACAAAGTGTATCATGATTTGACACAAAACCATCTGATGGTGAGGCTCCAATCCTGGCGCTCTAGGGAATGTGCAGTACCCCTTCATTGCCATTATTCCCAGGTTCACTCTGATTCGAATTGGTAGCACCAGTTATGCTCCCATCTATATGTCAAATACAACTTTTTAACCATTTAACTGTGTGCAAACAAATAATTGATACTAAAAAGAATTATTAGTGTGAGATAAGAATACTTGAAACCGTATGTTGTATAGTCATAATAATAATTAATCACAGTCCATATACAAATGCAAATGTAGGCAAATACAACTACAGGCGGACACTTGTAACATACCCATGATACGGATATGTGAAATAGACATAGAATGTTCATAACGCACATATATAGATAGAACATAGGAATTTCGAAACACAAAAAAACACTTGCGACTTCTCAGTTCACGTACGAAACTTTTTATTACCTTCGGGTTAAAGGTAATTCGACATAAGGAGAGTGATACACAATCTTTCTATGCTGACTTTTCCATCTGCCCCCCCCCCAACACGCGCGGCACCCTGCCGCAAGCTACTGGTCTGGTCTCGGTGAGCCCCGAAAGTCAACCTTCTTCCTCTGAGGCAAGAACTCAACTCACAGCTTTTTCTAAAATCTCAGCCCACGCTAGTCTCAATTCCTATCTGGGATTTTTATTTTGACATCTCTGAATGACACATCCTCTCTGCGCGCGCGTGAACACCTGCGTTAATGTTGCACCTAACAAACTCATGCGCTAAGCGAAAGGTTCTCATCCTAACTAAACCGAAAGCAAGATATACAAAACGAAATCCCCCCGCAATTATATTACACACTGTCGTTTCAGGTACGAACGCATTTGTTATCTTCTTGACTACAGTTCTTCAACACAAGAAGAGAGATATAATTCTTACTATGCTAACCATACTATCTGACCCCATTTCAACGTTCGGCGCATATTGTGATGTTTAAGATATCAATTCATCTTCGCAGGTCGAGACCCGATAAACTTAGCCGCCGCCGCAACAGTAGAAAACTCAACTCACTGCCTCAATGGCAGAAACTCAGCTTCTCAACTCCATGGTCCAATGTCAACCTTCAACTGACTCTTTTTCAAAATCGTCAAATTCTCAGGACCATCTCTTCTGTGCATGACGTCAGACACACTTCAGCCCATTTCCTATCCGGGAGTTTATTATGGCAACGGTGATTGTCATATCCTTTGCGCACGAGCGTAAAACTGTGCCCAATGACACTGCACCTGAACTCTATTCCGAATAGTTCAAAGCCCAACCAAACTGAATGATAAAATATAATTAACGAAAAATGATTAATATAAAAAGATCATTCCTTAATTATATAACACATATAACTGTGTGCAAAAATTGAATTACATCATAATAGTTGGAAACATTTACCTCTGCGATAATGGAATGATGTTGAATTGGAATATTAGCGTTAGATAGCAATACTTGAGGAGGTGCCCGTGGTGTAATGGTTATCGTCGTAGGAAATGGACACGTTGACACGAGTTCAAATCCTGGATGAGACTGATTGCATTTCACATAGCACTAATACCCTTGGGAAAGGTATGAATCCAATTATTCTCCCTCCAGCTATGGGTAAATAGTAGGGCAGACTAGGTTCTTCAGCCTTGGTGAGGCAACTAGTCTAGGAGAAGGAATACTCTGAATTCAAACCTGTTAAACTCCGCTTAAAAATTGACCTTGTGTCATATCCTGCCCGAGCGGAGGGGTTGGTAAATATGGATAGCAATACTTGAAAACGTCTGAGAGGAGAAAAAATTAGCTCTAACTTTTTAAAAGTATAAACTGCCAGCAAAATATTCACTAACAAATCACACACGTATAACCATTAAACTATATGCACACAAATCGTTAATATTAACATGAATTATTAGTGTTAGATTGCAATAATTGAAACCATTTAACTATATGCAAATAAAACTATTAGCGTGAATTTTATTTAAATCAACTGCGTGTAAAACAATCATTAATATCAAATACAATTATTATTTTTAGAGAGCAATATTTAAAACCATTTATGTGTGCGTAAGAAAAATTATTAGTGTGCTCAATACTTCAATCCACTGTGTGCAAACAAAATATTATTATTAAAAAGAAATATTAGCAGTCAGATAGCAATATTTGAAATCATCAAACTGTGTGCAAATAAAAATATTAGCGCGAGCAATGCTTAAACCCACTGCATGGAAAAATCCTTAATATTAAATAGAATCATTAGAGTTAGATAACAATATCTGAAACCATTTAACTGTGTGCAAATAAAACTATTCATGTGAGCAATACTTGAATCCACTGTGTATAAGCAAATCAATAATATTAAATAGAGTTATTAGTGTTACATAGCAATATTTGAAACCATTTAACTATGTGCAAAAAAAAAACTCTTTGAGTGAGCAATACTTAAATCAATTGTATGGAAAAATCATTAAAATCAAATAGAATTATTAGAGTTTTATAACAATATTCGAAACCATTTAACTGTGTGCAAATAAAACTAGTAATCTGAATCCACTGCGAGGAAAGATAATTTATATCAAATAGAATTATTTGATTTAGATTGCAATATTCGAAACCATTTAACTGTGTGCAAATAAAACTAGTAATGTGAGCAATACTTTAATCCGTTGCATGGAAAAATCATTAATATTAAATAGAATTATTAGAGCTAGATATCAATCATTTAAACCATTTAACTGTGTGCAAACAAATGAGCCCTGGCTCATTTAAGAATGTTATCTACAAACTATATGTTTATAAATATATTTAATATTTATGTATAAACAAGATTGAGCATTATATAACCCACAAGGGTTGAAAAGCCATAAAACCCAACCAACCAACCTAGCCAGTTTACTAGATGAGTCAGATCCTGAATATGATTATGAGATACAGTAACAATATTGTCTTGGGCAGTTGAAAAGTGTTGAAACAGTAAATTAGTGTTTTATGGCATACCAACACTTTTGGGTCATTTAAGCCCAAATTTTGTTTTTTCATGATTGGTTTTGGTTCGGTTTTATAGCATGTAAACCACTGTATGTTATCTAATGACAAATTCTTTTTATACATACGTGGTGCCATCAATAAGTTTCCAGAGAGAATTCAGTATGCTATTGCTATACATCTTATGAGATGACTGACCAATTTTTAAGATGTCAGGTTCAAATGAACAGCTACGGTAAGAATTGGAATACACCCTACTAAAGCCTGATTGTCACAGCTGGGGAATTTCAAAAATGCAATCTGGACGTGAGGACACTTTAGAAGAACGATAAATTCTGTTTTAAACTTGGAAAAAATGCTGCAACAAAAACGTATGGAATGCTTCAGACTGCTTTTCGACCATCTTGCATGAATCGAGCATCAGTTTTTGAATGGCATAAGAGATTCAGGGAGTCTATGAGGGATGATGAGAGGTATGGGAGGAGGGAGGAAGTCAATACACCAGAGTTGATTGGCCAAGGGGTTAGGGTTAGGGTTACTATGCTGATGTTCCAAGGGAGTTCAGGAAGAGATTCGGTAGGAAGAGGCCAGCACTCTTCAAATCGGGTCAGTGGCATTTCCACCAGGACAATGCACCAGTCCACAACTTCATCCTTGTCACAGACTATTTGAGCAAGATGGGCCTCAAAACATTTTCTCACCCTCCCTATAGCCCAGACCTTGCTCCCTGTGACTTTAAGTTATTCCTTAAGCCCAGAGGCTGTTGTTATGAGAGAATTGAGGAGATGGAAGAGGCTGTGACGAAGGTCATTGATACGACAAGAGGACTTCGATGGGGCCTTCCAGAAGAAGTTGTCTGAACGGTGCAATAAGTGCATTGCAGCCGGAGGAGATTACTTCGAAGGGAACTAGAGTTTCATGTGTGTACTATCAATAATAGTGCCCATACGAAAAAAGTCTGGAAACTTATTTAATGATCCTCGTATATCAACCACTGAAGGTAATCAAAGCCAAATCCTCTTTATACATATATATTTATTATATATGCTTTGGTTTGGTTGGGTTTTATGGCATATCAACCATTGTAGGTTATTTAATGCCAAATCCTTTTATACATGTATTAAATATATGATTTCTAAATACATTTTGTAGATAACATTTTTAAACGAGCCCGAGATCATTTGTTTCACTCAGTTAAATGGTTTTACTTATTTCTATCAAATACGAATAATTCTTTTTACTATTAATTATTTGTTTGCACACAGTTTAATGTTTCAAATTTTTAACACTCACGATTCAATTTAAGTCATTTGTTTACACACAGTTAAATATAAAAACAGTTCTATTTGAAGCAATTCATTTTATGTCAACAAAGTTAAATAATTCCGAATATTGCTATGTATGACCAACAATTCAATTAAACATCAGTTTACTCATAGTTAAATGATCAAACTGTTCTATCCCAAACAAATTCAGTTTAGCATGAGTCAACAAAGTTAAATGGTTCATAAACCATTCGTAAGCCGACTGTAGTCGAGAACGACTCAAAGGTTCTCTTTTCAATAGCTACTACACCAAGGTATAGGGGATTGCTCCATTTACCCTTGATCTGTATCTTATAATGCTCAGTGTTAAGCAAGGAGGCATCAAGTACCATTTTTTAGTCTTTGGTATGACTAGACCTGGGATTGAATCCAGGTCTCCCAGACAATTAACAAACAATCTCACCATTATGCCAATTGGGGGGGTCAAACTGGACATGGATTTCTCTCTCCATTGAATGGCAACATATCCTGATAATATCTCTTGGTTATTTCTCGCTTACATAGAGACTTGGATCTTTACACTTATGACTGCGACTGATCTAGGAGAAGGAAAAGTCTGAATATAAACCAATTTCACTACTTAAAATGACCTTGTGTCATATTCTACACATGACAGAAGGGTTACGTCAATAGAGACTGGGATCTTTACACTTACTACGGCGACTGATCTAGGAGAAGGAAAAGTCGAAATATAAACCAATTTTACCACTTAAAAAATGACCTTGTGTCACATCCTGCGCCCGGTAGAGGGGTTGGATCAATACAGACTGGAATCGTTAGACTTGCTTCTGCAACCCATCTTGGAGACGACTAACTGAATACAAACCTAATCCACTCCACTTAAAAAATGACCCTGTGTCATATCATGCTCCTGGCAGAGGGGTTGGATCAATGCATATCAATTCAATACGCAGAAAAAACCTAGGAAGTTCATCCAAAAAATATCGTCGATGAGAAGGCTGTTGTGAAATGTTAAAATACATGGACCTTTGTTAGCTTACAGTATATGCTCTTAAGGTGTGGTCACCCTTCTTTGTAGTGATAATTATCTTTGCTACTTAACTTCGATAATCTTACAAGAAACGATACTCTGATGGGTTAGAATGCAACAAATTATTTTACGTGAAACTCTGAGTCATAAGTTTTTATCCTGTTTTATTATTTATTTATTCTTATTTATAATTGAAATGCATTGCGATATTGCTCAGCATTTTCGTGCATCGAGCACTGTGAGGATTTTACGTATAAAAACTCTTTTAACCTTAAATTTTAATCATGATTATATATCTTGTGAAAATATCACATGAGGACTTAGAACCATTGGGCAGTCTTTTCCGATAATAACTAAATACATATTAAAAATGACATTTAAAGAAAACTTTTAAATACAAATATATAAATCGTTACAGGTAGTTTCACATCTGTACAATTACATAATGAACGAGCTTTATTTATTGCTACAGGATGGTAAAATCGTGCAACTGTCAGTTGTGATTCATATTAATTAAAAATGTACGTTCATATATATATATATATATATATATATATATATATATATATGAACGTACATTTTGAGCACTCTGGTAGCCGATAGGGTATAAAAAAATGTAAACAAACGGCTGCTGCTGTAGCTAAAT
>CAUZXS010001463.1:5000-38139 GCA_963585895.1 Sepioteuthis lessoniana | reverse complement strand
CAAACTGATCAAGGGAATTATATACACCATCATCATCGTCACGCTGACAGCATGGATTTTACTGACTCTCCAATCCATCTGTTCCTATCATCTTTTGCTCCTGGCTGGTCCTTCAAACTACATCCAATATCTGCACAGAGCTGATGTAAGTCCTTCTTGGTCAGCCAACACTGGCACATTCATGTGTAGGGGTTGATGGAAGAATATCACAGATGAGTTTGTCCTTGCATCTCCAGTAGTGTCCCACATGTCTTGTTTGCTTTTGATCGTTTTTGAGATGGGAGGTAAGTGATCGTACATCCGCTGCTTTGTTGGGCGTTGCTTCCAGGATAAGTTCAAAAGTACTTGTAGCATTCTTGAGTAGTTACCATCAAGCTTTTTCTATCTGCTTCATTAGTGTCCATGTGATGCATCCTTACAGTAGTATTAACATAGCAACAGCTTGGAAAAATCCCGTGTTATTTTATCTGAGAGATTAAACTTCCATATAATCAATAAACAATTGATAACAGTCCATGATTTTGTTAGACATATGTTGATGTCATTTTTAGTAGATAAGATATTGCTACCAAGGTATGTGAACTTATCCACCACTTTTATAGGCCAGCCACGTACAGTGTAGATGGCTCCTTCTTATCTAAACTATATGTACTCTGTTTGCACTAATGTGGAGGCCAATACTTCCTGCTGCTTGCTCTAGGCTATGCAAAAGGAATTCGGCTTGGGTAGATGTATTTGCAAGAAGTGCTAGATCATTTGGATAGTCTACGTCTTTTGTAGTTTCTGCAAGATATTGTCTGCTGCTTGCTTTTTTTAAAAAATAAAGCCATTTTCTTGAATTATATCTATTGACATTCGAAGTATGTAGTCTAGGCAGATTATAAATAGATATGGTGCTCAAGTATTTCCTTGCAAAATTCCAGCAATAATGTTAAAGAAGTCTGTGTCTACATCAGGGAGCACACCGTTGTTTTTGAGTTTTTATAAAGCATCATTACTGCTGTAACAGTTTTCTTTGAGGAGACCGTATGCTAGTAGTATTAGCTCCATCTTCTCTCTGTGTATTGAATCAAATGCCTTGGAGAAACCAAGAAACAATATTTTTGCCTCAAGTTTTTTGCACATACTCCCTTGATTCGATAAATAGTCCGAATCTGTGAAATTGCAGATTGATTTCTTGGAAAACTGTTCTGATTTTTTCTAAGAATTTTCTCAATTTCAGGTTTGATACAGTTGAGAAGCAGAGTATTAAATACCTTAGAAGCCGTAGCAGTAAGAGTTATCCCTCTATAGTTCTTAATGGTTCCGAGGTCACCTTTCTTGTGGAAGGGGAGGATGCAAACTTTTTTTTACCCATTCCTCTATTGTATTTTGTTTATGGCAGCATTACATAATCAAAGAACTATGTCATCAAATTTCCTTGTCGTCCATCCTTCTGGAGATTTTTCGTGGAGACCTACAGTTTTTCTGCTTTTAATTTTTGTCAATACTACTGTTATATACTCTACCTATGAACAATAACGGCTATCGCCCATTCTTCATAAATACGTTGGATTGTGAAAGGGTGGAAATATACTAAGTAGTTATCACTAGCAGTGGTTACCTTCTTCACGCCGCTAGCAAGTATCGTATTTTGTGAAAGTTATAAAAATTTCCATTTCATTTCTAACCTCCGTTTTGGTTATTTCTCATTCAGTAAACTTTTAGTTAGATTACAACAACAACTAGGTTAAGTTCTCTCCTCCGTAAACTGTCCTAGTTGTCCTTATTGGTTATTAATTTATTTATCAGTGACTTTATGAGAGTTTCCCAGCGGATTCTTGAAATGTTCTCTCCTCTTCAGAAATCTTTTTTCTTGGCCGGCAGCTTACGTTCACTTTCGAACAAAGACCCTTGGAAAAGGTATGAACCCCCTTATCCTCCCAGCTTATGGGCTAAATAGCATCACTACTGTTCTTCTAAAAGGATGGCTTTGACATTAAATAACCCGCGAAGATTGATATGCCATTAAACAAAGCAAATAAACCAGATAAACTTGTTAAATGTTTAGTTCCACTTGTCTATCAAATGATTGTCTGAAACTGTCTAATTTCATTACCTCAATTCTCAACCTGCACCCAGAATATTTCATTATCAACAAAATCTGAAGCCTAGTTGACCGAGGCCGTAGAATCCACTGATTGATTCTTTGCTGAAGGGTAAGTATAAACATATATTTCTAAGAAAAAATCAAGCTGACCACGTGTGAACTTGATTTGGCCGGAGTGGAGAAGGGAGAAGTAATCCCAGACAGTGACTTCTTCCCTTTGTCAAACTATTATTTGACCCTAGGTACGAATTAGGGGACCGAACTGTAAAGGCACGAAAAACTAAAGGCTAGCAGATGGGTTTCGTCACTCGCTTCTTAAATGAAGCTTTCTAAGAAATGAAATAAAATTAAATCAAAGTCGACTACTCAAATTCTACTAAGTAAACGACTAAATGAAAATTCAACCGAGAATTTTGCTTAAAAGAACTTTAAAGAAAAATGCTCGAATTCAAAGAACTCTGAAACATTTCTACAATAAATAAATAAATAAATAAATAAAATAAATAAATAAATAAAAGAATACTCAAATTCAAAGAACTTTGTTTCCTGGCCACTCTCTCAGATAAGTTCCAGCAAATTGTACTAAAAATTTACAACACTTTATCTTTTCTATCCCTTTCTTTCTCGTTTCTTTTGTATAAAATTCCTTCTTAAAAGCTTTATTGTCTGTGTTATCTTTCGAATCAGTACCCAAACTAGAAAGCTGCAGAACTTACTGTTTAGATTTACTGTTTGAATTTATCGTTTAACATTGTACACTAAAGCCCCCTAAAAACATTACCCAGTTAAATACTAAACTTGGCTTCACTTCATATCAAATTCTATTCCTCCTTAAACTTTCCTTATATTGAAGCGGCTCATTAGCCTAGTGGGCAGAGTGTACGCCGGGGGACCGGGGTTCAATCCCAGGTCGAGTCATACCAAAGACTTAAAAATGGTACTTGATACCTCCTTGCTTAACACTCAGCATTATGAGGTAAGTATCAAGGGTAAAGTGGAACAATCCATAGAAAGAAGTAGCGCCCTCCCTTACACCTCAGAGTAGTAGCTATTGAAAAGGGAGCCTTCGAATCGCCCTCGACTACAGTTGCCAACCTTACTTACTATATTGAAATTATATCCTATTAATTTCTTTATATTGCAAATTTTTATTCTCCTTTAATCTCTTTATAAGACCTCCGACCCAACTCCAACGAGAGTACTGGATATAACTTTAAACCATCTGATAGTGAGTCTCCAGAGCACGTGATAGGGTCCTATCGATTGCTCAAATAGAACTGTTTGACCACTTAACCGTCTGTAAATAAATGACAGATTTTAAGTGAATTGTTAGTGAAAAATAGCAATAATTGTAACCATTCAACTGTATGCAAATGAGTGAGTAATATTGAATAGAATTTATGTTAAATAGCAATACTTGAAACTCTTTAACTGTGTGACTCCATTGAATTATAGGTATTGTATAACAAATTAATCGGATCATATGGTAATCAACTATCAAATGTTGGGCTCCCTAAGGTGTTGGTTCAATAGGGAGTGATTGACTAAAGGCCAGTCCTGAGCTTTTATACAAAGTAGTAAAAAAAGCGAGTGATTGAAATGAAAATAAAACAATGATGTTTAACTCGATAAACTTTATATGACTAGAGAACTCAAAGATTCAGTTTTGCAGAAAGTGTGTTGTATTAAGTACCAACAAGAGGGCCGCCAGTGACCTATTGGGCTGAAACAAATCCCCACCCGTGATGGAAAAAAGCACAAAAAATCAGTTAATTATCTAATTTTAATGAAATTAATTTCTGTATATTGTGGGGGACTAAGTACTTTCCGTAGTTTACGGAAGTTACTTTCAGGTTTCGTTTCCACAAATACAATAAAAATTTTACAAGCGCATAAACAAATAGAATGTGATACAACAAACATTAAGAAACAAGCAATTTAATTATCATAAAAAAACAGGATAAAAATAATTAAAATATAATGTTCATTTTATGTGCGTATGTGTCTATATAGAAAATACAGCTATGGCCAGTTGAATAAAAATATGATTTGTTCGCCCGTGTGTGCGTGTGTACATGTTGGGAAAGTCTATTAAATTAATGTGTCCATAGTTGACCGAAGTAAAGAGGATAAAAATTGACGTTACTTACATACATGTGTATGCGTCTATGTATATATGTGTGGGACCGTAAGTAAGGGCCTTTTGTTTTCTTAAGTCCACTCGTGGGTTTTTATGATCTTTGGCGACAACATATCACGTTTCGGTAGTCGGCAAAAGAATGTCGCATGCTTCTTCGCTCTAAGTCTTGTATGCGATGCCTTCTGCTGTCCATCGTCCTTGATTCTGGTGGTGGAATGCCTTAGTTAATTAAATTCCTCGTTATTTATATTTTGGGGTAACTAAAGTGAATAAAAATAGGATTTTGTTAAGTTTTATTGCGGGTCCTAAAATTCAAGCGCACAGACATTTTTACATTGACCAATCAGATTAATAAAATTATTCATTTATTTTGGAGCCTAAATATTTTTCTGTTAACTAATTTCCGAGACGAATTTTCTAGAATGTTCTTATTCTGTGTTTTTAGCTGATTGGTTGAAAAATATAAAAGTGTAACTCCAATGTTAATGCGATTTTGATCCGAAATTTCTCGAATATTCTTATCTATGTTTTTGGAGTTGATTATTTCAAGGATAAAAAGGTGTATTCTTATAATATAATAAAAAGACAAAAGTCTGAAGGTGTGAATGGAATAAGGAAGACATTTTTAAATTGGAAGATTTTGAAAGAAAATAGTACCCCAAATTAGGTTATTAATTTCAAAAATGTTTTGAGATGTTTTAATTTTTTAGAAAAGATCCTTTTCTTTTTGATTATTAGGGAAATAATTCTATATTGATATTTGTTCTGTTTAAAAAGGGTGGAACTTAAGTTTCTATGAGATTTTGACTAAGTTTTCTCCAATTACAAGCTAAATCAAAATATGTTTTAAATAAAGATTGAAATAGAAATTTTAAAGCAAAAAACTTGAAGACGTTTTGTTTTTTTAAATATTTGTATTTATACATTTTTAAGATATAAAAAAAATTGCGACGAAATAAGTATGGAAACCTACTGTAATAATTATTTGTTGAACAATTTTGAGTTTTGTCCCATGTTGAATAGTTAAGGAGGAAAAAAAGAAGTAAAATTTTATTATAAAATAATCCCCAAAAGGTATGAATTAGTGTTTTAGGGGCAATGAAAGATTTGTAGATTATTACCAAGTCAAACACTGAGAATTAAAAAGACAATTTGAAAATATTTTCATTTCACTATTTTACAAATAAATTAATAATAAACTAAAAATAATCATTTAATTGAGTTCTTAATTGTTCATTATAAAACCACGTTAACGTACTTATTTTCTTTTGTCCAGATTAGATACAAAAAATAAACCATTATTGATATGATTTTCTATACTTAAAAAGTTGAGGTTTATTTTGTGCTTGGCTAGTCTAGCATTCCGTAATTCACAATTTTTGGTGACTAAAAAAAGCGAACCTGATTAGCTGTGTCGTAAAATGATGGACAAAAATGGCTGTCATCAACTTTTACCTTGAAATTTATTTCCAAGAAAAAATCAAGCTGACCACGTGCAGCACTTGATTTGGCCAGAGTGGAAAAGGGAGAAGGATCCCCAGACAATACGGCACCAAAAAGCTGCCTCCCTCTATTTGTGGAGAACTACTATTTGACCCTCAGTACGAATTCGCAGACCAAACTGATGGCACAAAAAACCTAAGTTAGCAGATGGGTTTCGTCACTCACTTTATGAATGGAGCTTCCCAAGACATAAACCCAAAATCAAACGAAATGTTTCTAGTTACTAATGTCCTTCAAAAAAATTTTAAAAATTTTAACAACACTTCAATTACACAACCTAGAGATGAGTAAAGTCATTGCTTATTTGTAATTTCAAATAAAAAAAATATTCCCCAAGTGAATACAGTACTCCCATTTTTGAGTATTAAAATCACTAGGGAAATGTTTTGTTTTATGTTTGTAAAATTATTCATACATCCTGTTTTGTGGTGAACAAATAATTCTAAAAAAATTTTGGCTAACATTATTTTAAATTTAATGAGGAAAAAAATCACCCTTGAAAGGACTTGAGATGAATTTTTATCCATCATCTTTTTAAAGGTGAAATTTGTATTTTTACTTTTTCTTAATGAATCTGCCCTTAAAATCATCAGAAATTACTCGTTTTTTAGTTACCCTCCCCGACATACATCAGTGGTCAGTATGAGAAGGACCCTGTTTGAAACTAAGGGATTTGTCGTGTCAGGTTGAAGTATTGTGAAGGAGAGATACACAGAGAAATACTGAGTCACGCCAGATGTCGATATTCAATGACTGCCGACCGCTACGCGTGAGATGCTTTTTATACATCCGGGCTACCGGATATCAAGGTGGTACGAGCCACGTCACAACATCTCCCCACCCCCCGAAAGTTTTTATGTCCGATGGACATCATACTTTTGTCTTTTGGGATCTATATCGATAGTTTCAGTTGGGGTACGTTTTCGTTGAATTGCTAAGGGCCTGGGTACCTCAAACATATCATAAATCACGGACAGGGGTTCTTCACCTCGATGATTTGTGTCTGGGGTATACCTTTTTTTTATTTGGTTAGTATGTCTTAGAACCTTCCATTTTGGATGTTTTATTACAAACATCATTTTACCAATTCTTTTTTCAATAATACCCTCTATCCAGGTTGTCTTTCCTCAATGGTAATTTAGAAAATAAATTTTTCACCTGGCCTATAGAAATTATTGAAGGTATTTTTACTTTCCTTGATTTCGTTTTTAGACGGAATCAATTTATCGAACACTGAGCGGATTTTTCTAGCGAATATCAATTCTGCTGGAGCCTTACCTCCGCTAGCATTTACATTAGGCGTCATTCGATAAATCTATAAGAATTTTTGTAATTCTTCATTTTCCGCTTCAATTCCGCTAGCCTTTTTGATTGCTCTTTTGAATACTTCGACAAATCTTTCAACCAATCCATTTGATCTTGGATGATATGGCGCATATTTTAGGTGATTTATCGATAGCATTTAACAAAGATTTTCAAATTCTTTTGAAGAAAATTGCGTGGCGTTGTCAGAAACAATTGTTTCCGGCAACTCGAATCTTGCAAACAGTTCCTATAACATATTTATTGTATTTTTACTCGTTGGAGCTTTGCATTTGACAACTTCTGGCCATTTCGAAAAGCTATCAACTATGACGAAATAGTATGTTCCTTTTATCGAGCCAGCATAGTCAATATGAAGACGAGACCACGGTTTGTCTGTCTTAGGCCATGGGTTGAATTTTATGGGAGGTGCTTTTGTTACAAATGCGTAACTCTTTCACGTTCTTACCATATCTTCTATATCTTTATCCATAACCTGCTAGTATACGTAGCTCTGCATAAGTGCCTTCATTCTGCATATTCCTGGCTGCCCGATGTGAAAATCTCTAAATATTTTCCTTGTTAGCACTGCGGGTACGATCACCCGGTCTCCATACATTAATATGCCATTGCATATTGCGAATATATTATTCATCTTATTTTTTTGGTTCATTAATTCTTTTTTTGTTTGAGTAATGAACTTGTCAAATTTTGTTTTATATATTATCTCTACTAACGTGACTGGCAATTCCTTCACTGTGTTGTAAAGGACGTATTTTATGTCCATTTCGGACCTTAAAGAAGCAATCATTGTTTACTCTAGTGGTTCTCTAGTTTTTGGTATTAATCTGGATAAGCCACCCGCACGCGCAATCTCTTTTGACGATAAGCATTCAATTTTGAATGAATATATCAATAGTACCGTTGTCCATCTTTGTAGGCGATTCGTAGTGTGCGTAGGTATCTCCTTTTTGGAACCGAATATTGTTAATAAAGGACGGTGATCAGTTTGTAATACAAATTCCCAACCGTATATATATTTATGGAATTTCTTAATAGCAATGTTATCACTTACTCTTCTTTTTCTATCTGCGAATAGTTGATTTCCGCCGGAAGTAGAGTCTTCGAAGTATAGTGAATCGGTTTTACTTTGCCATCTTCTTTGTGTTGTAAAACTGCCCCCAAGCCAAAATTACTTGCGTCGCTCGCAACATATTTTTTGTTTATTTGGGTTGTAATGCGTCAAAGTTAAATTTGACGTTAATGCAGTTTTTAATTCCACAAACGCTTTTTGTCAGTGGTCAGAACAATTCCACTTTACATCTTTTTTAAGTAGATGTATAGGATCCACACTTTTTTATTTTTAGTTAAATTAGCTAAGAAAACGTAAATCAGAATATTCTAGAAAAAAAAAAAAGGATTCAAACTTCACTTATTTAGAATATTTTAAGCCAATTAGCAAACACATAAAGATTAGAACATTCTTGAAAAAACGGATCAAAGATTTTTCATAGAACCAAAAAATAGGCACCTCAAAAATAAGTAATTTCTACGATTCTGATAGGTTAGATCAGGTCACAAGTCATACGTCCGTACATTTGAACTTTGTTGACCCGCAATAAAATCTACCAACGTAAACTTAAAATATATTATTTCGATCCACTCAAAGAGTATGAGAACCCAGAATTTTTTGTTCAAAGAGGTGACACACCGGCGGTCACAGACGACACGAATACGATACACGTGGAAGAAAAAAGTCGGACGCACTCAAATACATTAACACGCCAACAGTGGGATTGAATGGCCAATAGATTAAGTGACTTAGATATACCAGAACTCACACATACCTGCACACATACACATGTATGTAAGTACAAGTTGACCTTTCTCTTTCTTACTGTTATTCTTGAGAAAAATATTTTTGCTTTTGCATACAAACACACACCTCTATACATAGCAAAATTTATAAACATTGCTACCTTTGTATTTGTTATACAGTTGTGATAAAGTAAAATTATTTGTTTGTTTTTTTTAACATTTTTGTCAATTTTCTTTTGTCAATGTTTGTTAGTACAAATTGTGTTGTATATTGTGGAACTGGCACTGATTTACATCTTAGAGAAATACTCATTCCTCTACAGATGATTCAAAGGAGCTCTTAATATATGCATATTTGGTATTAATTGTAATATTGTAATAGTTTGCTAGTCCTAAGAATGATTGTAATGACGCTACGTAAGTCGGTGCGGACATGTATTTTATAGCGTCCGCCTGGTTAGGATCAGGTGTTCTGCCCTTCTCGTCGATTACTTGTCCTAGATATTTGATTTTAGGTAGAAAGAATTTACATTTTTCTAAGCTTAATTTAAAACCAAATTCTTTTATTTTTTTGAATACTTCCAATACATGTTTCGCATATTCTCGATTTTTGCTTTTTATTAGAATGTCATCTAAATAAGCTGTTTCAAAATCCATATCCGGTAACATTATGTCCATCACACGTTGGAAAATCTTAGGTGCTACTTTTATTCCATATAAGAGCTAATGAACTTTGTATAGGCCTCTATGAGTGTTAATGGTTAATAGATCTGCACAGTTTCCTTCCACTGGAATCTGCAGATACGTCTCTGACAAATCTAACTTAGAAAATATTCAACCACCGTTTAGATATGCAAAAATTTCTTCCGCTGTTAGAAGGGGATAATTTACCACTTTTAGACAATCATTAAGTCCGGTCGAATATTCAGCGCAGATCCTAATTTAATTTTTTTTCTTGACATTGTAATATATGTACTTGGGTTATGTTATTTGAGATAATAAATGAGAAGTACAAATATTAACTTTAAAATAGGAATTTTATTCTTCGTATACAACGCCACGTGTTGGCTAGAAAATGTCCGGTGGTCAACACGTGTGTTTAGTGTTTGGAATCTTTTCAGCGACTGCCTTCTCTTCTGTCTTGGGTCGTCTTCGGCAACTGCTACTATCCCCGCTGATTGGCCAGAGGGAGATGGAGAGCGAGAGAGAAAAGGAGAGAGAAGGAAAGAGAGAAGAGTGAGAGGCGATGGATTCTGGGATAGCATTCCTTGGCCGAGGTGGAAGTAAGGACCAAGATTTCTGTTAAGGTAGTATTGACTTCCCATTTACTGACCTTAGTAAGGGAGGTGATACTACAATACTCCCCTACCAGTAAACGGAGTTTTTGTTTGGTTTTGTTTTTTGTTTTTTTTTTGTTGTTTTTTTTTTGCTTTTGTTTTGTTTTTTTTTTGTTTTAATAATAAATATACACGTTATCCTTTTTCCATGAAACCGTTCTACCTGAAGTTCTTGTTTTCATTTTATGTTCCTGCACTTTTTCAGGAGGTAAACTTTCAGACTTTTTATTTGTATTGGTAGTTGCATTTTGTGTACATTTTTGTTTGTTTTCAATATAAGGTTTTTAACGGTCTATTGAAACTTGTGTATGCGTATTTGAGTTAGTTTCTATTAGGAAATATTTTGGTGTTCGTTCGAGTACCATGTAAGGACCTGAATAGGGTGCTTCTAGCGGTTTTCGAACGCGGTCTATCCTAATCTAAACTTTATCACAAGTTTGAAGTTGATCTGGCACGTATGATTTTTTGGTTGATTTTTCTCTGTTTGAAAAGTCTGTCAGATCGAATTTTGCCATAGTTTTGTGCAGTTCTCTTGTAAAATTTTGTGTAACTGTTTCTGTATTTTCCGTATTTATCATTAGTTGTGGCAATAACATTTGTGCACCTGTGACCGCATAAAAAGGGGAAAAATTCGAGCAGTTGGGCATACTTCGAATTCCCATGAGAACTATTGGTAGGGCTGAAATCCAAGATTCTTTTCGGGCAATAATAGCTGATTTTAAGGTTCTGTGGGCTCTTTCTATAAGTCCATTGCATTGTGGATGATAGGATGTTGTACGTAGTCTATAGAATCCAATAATTTTTGATAGTTCAAGAAATAGTTCGCTCTCAAACTGTTTGCCTTTGACATGGAGTGGAACACCAAAGCGCGTAATCCACGTGTTTACAAAAGCTTCTGCTACGGTTTGTGCTGTAATATCCGATATAGGTTGTGCTTCTATCCATCGACTGGTTCGATCTATACATGTTAAAACATACCGACATGGATTGATGTAAGGATTGTTGGAGCATTTCGCTGGTGGTAGTGGTCCAATTATATCAATGTGTACAGTATGGAATCTTGATGATGGTATTTCCAACGTTTGTACAGGCGATTTGGTATGTCTGTATATTTTTGCTTGTTGACAAGATGTGCATGATGCACATAGTTCTTTGATGGTTTTATCCATATGTGGCCAGTAAAATCTAGCCTTAATCATTTTGATAGATGATTTTATTCCAGGGTGTGATATTGCATGCAAGTTGTCAAAGATAGATTTTCGTAGTGTGCACGGTACAAAAGGTCTGGGGTATGACGTTGATGTATCACATAACACAAATTGATCTTTTCCAGATAATGTGAATTTCTTTAAATCTGGAAAGGACTGTATTTCGGTGTCTGATTTTTGTGTATCTGCAAGTGCTGGTAGATCGTATATATCTATTTGTACAGCAAATGTTGGGCGAGACAGACAATCTGCAACTACATTTTGGTTACCCTTCACATGGGCTATATCTGAAATTAATTCTGTAATAATTGCTAGCTGTCTTTGTTGTCTATCTGATTTGGCAGGTTTTAGACTGTGGAATGCACCGCATATTGGTTTGTGATCTGTCAGAAGTAATACTTCACGACCTTCTATGAGGTGGCGAAAATGTAACACTGACAAATATGCTGCTAAAAGTTCACAGTCAAAAGTGGAATATCTCGTCTGTGTTGTCGTCAGTTTCTTTGAGAAGAATCCTATTGGTATTGGATTTCCATTTATGACCTGATGTAAGGCAGCACCTACTGCATATTTGCTGCTGTCCGTGACGAGTTGATACTGTGTACAAGTTGGTTGAGGATGAGATAATTCTGTTAGCTCACCAAGTATTTTTATAATGTTAGAAAAGGATTGTTTTTCCAAATTATTCAAGGTAATTAATCCTTTAGGTGTTAATCTCATTCTTTCGGATAAAGGTAAGACTAACTTCGCAAATCCTGGTATTAATTTCCTGTAAAATCCTACCATACCAAGAAATCTGCGTAAGCTTTTAGCATCTGTAGGACACGGAAAAGATTCTATTTCTTTTACTTTGTTAGCAGTTGGTGTGATTCCATTTGAATTAATTCTAAAACCTAGGAAACCTAGCGATGTTACATTGAAAATAGATTTCGATAGTGATATTTTCAGGTTATTTTCTTGTAAAATCTTAAAAACTGTGTCTATATCTTTCTTGTTGGGAGGCTCGTCGTCGCTGAAGATTAAGATGTCATCTAAATATATAAAGACACAGTCTATCTGTCGAAAGATTCTGTCCATGTACCTTTGAAATGTTGCCGACGAATTTTTTAACCCAAACGGCATAAATTCGTAATGAAAAAGACCCATCGGACAGATAATTGCTGTTTTAGGAATATCATCTGGGTGCATTTTAATTTGATGGTACGCTGAAATCAGATCAATTTTTGTAAATCGCTGTTTATAAGCGAGTTTTGTTGTGAATGAATTTATATTGGGAATGGAGTATCTATCACTTTTAGTGATGCTGTTTAATGCACGGTAATCTCCGCAGCAGCGGTATCCTCCACTTTGCTTAGGTACAAGATGTAGTGGGCTTGACCATTCGCTGTCTGAAGGAGTTATCACGCCTTCATTTATGAGTCTTTTAAACTCTTCTTTAGTCGCCGATAGTTTTTCCGCTGATAGCTGTCTGGATTTTGCAAAAACCGGTAAGTGGCTACCTGTATCAATTCTGTGATAAACACCGCAGTAGTTGTTATTTTTGTTTATATGAGGAGAAATGATTTCTGGGTATTTATCCAGACTGGTTTTAATAAATGATTGTAGTTCTACTTTGTTAATGACCACATTTACTGGAGATGTCGTGTTTAGTATTAATTCCTTTTTGGTAGCTGTTAACGGGTCGGAAATTGTTTTATTTTTGCAGTCGATTATGAGACCAAATTCATTTAAAAAGTCAAATTCAAGGAGTGGATTGGTGATATCTGCGACCACAAATGTCCAGGAAAATGACCTTTTCAAACTTGGTATCCCAATCTCTAGGTTTGCTTGTCCGTAGCATTTTATTTTCTCTCCATTAGCGGTGGTGAGTGATACCGGTGTTGGATTTAACGTGACGCCGTTTAACCTAGACGCTGGTATTATTGAGATACTTGCACCAGTATCCACTATAAATTTTAATGTAGTTGTCCCTAATCATGTATTGATTTGTAATAGCAGCGAACTCAGGGGAACAGACATGGTTCGCACCGTTAGTTTTCCGAGTCTGTTGGAGTTGGTGTAGGTGGACGCGAGCTTGGTAGTATTTTTGTGTTTTGCTTCTTCGGCCATCTACACCAAGGTTTGCAAGTTCTTGCTTGCTCGGCAAAGTAGAGTTGTGCTCTACATATTTTGGCTTTTTGTTCCGGGAAGAAAGGTTTAATACCTGTCGGTAAAATAATATTGTCTTTGCTTTTCTCAGTTTTTTGTGTCCTATGCTGAGCGGTGAACGCTGTCGCGCTGATATTGTTAAGCAGAGGCATAAGCTCATCCGCTAGCTTTCCAAGTTGAGTTGGACTTAACTCCTTTTGTGAAGCAATGACGGGGAAAATTGTCGCTGGTAGGGCCTGAAGAAATTTGTGTATTACTATTTCTTCTCCGATACCTATCCGTTTTGCTATCGATAGCATTTCTTGCAGGTATGTTGAAGGACGGCCTGTAATAGTTGTTGTTGACATTAATTTGTCCAGTAATTCCGGCTTTGTCCTTTCGTGGGCCTCAATTAATGACTGTTTTATTTCCTCGTATTTTTTTGATTCTAAAATTGTTATCGGTATTTTAGCTACCACCTCTGCAGGCAGAGATAATATTACCGTGTAGAATTTTGTTGTTGATGCCGTTATATTGCGCAGGTGGAATTGTGCCACCAGAATGGAAAACCAGCCATTCACTGCCGTTTCCATGAATTCTGGTGTCTTTATGTTAATTTGCTGTAGAGAAGCTTCTTCCATTTTTATTTATTTATTTTTTTAATTGTTTTTTTTTTTGTGTGTGTATATATATTTTTATATGTGTATATATATATATATATTTGTTGTTGTTGTAGACGAAGAAAAGAGGAAAAGAATTTTTTTTATTTACTTACGTCGAAGGTTCTCTCTTGAAACGTTTGCGACGTGAAGTTGAAAAATTGGTTGAATTTATCCTAGAATTTTCAAAAGTTGCGTCTTATATTCTTTTAGTTGGGGTCACCATTGTAATATATGTACTTGGGTTATGTTATTTGAGATAATAAATGAGAAGTACAAATATTAACTTTAAAATAGGAATTTTATTCTTCGTATACAACGCCACGTGTTGGCTAGAAAATGTCCGGTGGTCAACACGTGTGTTTAGTGTTTGGAATCTCTTCAGCAACTGCCTTCTCTTTTGTCTTGGCTCGTCTTCGGCAACTGCTACTATCCCCGCTGATTGGCCAGAGGGAGAGGGAGAGCGAGAGAGAAAAGGAGAGAGAAGGAAAGAGAGAAGAGTGAGAGGCGATGGATTCTGGGATAGCATTCCTTGGCCGAGGTGGAAGTAAGGACCAAGATTTCTGTTAAGGTAGTATTGACTGCCCATTTACTGACCTTAGTAAGGGAGGTGATACTACAACATATATGGTTGGTGCAGCCCACTGGCTGTAATTAGTTTTTTTATTCTTTTATTTTTATGCCCAGTTTTTTCTAGTCGCTCTAGTTCTTTGTCAATAATTTCTACCGACGCATAGGGTACTTGCCTCTTCAGTCGGAAAACTGGCATTCCATTTTCTTTTAATTCAAACTTTGCCTTAACTTTAGAACAAAATCCAAGTCCTTCAGAAAATATTTCTGTGAATTTTCCTTTTAGTTCTTTTTAAAACTTATCTGAACTTGTTATGAAACCAATTTTTATTGCAGAAATTATTTATTGAGACGTCGAATAGCCCGAATTCTTCTATCCAATCTGTTCCAAATAGATTTTGCGAATTTCGAATAACAAATACTTTTAATTTTCTTTCTTTTCCATTGAAGAAAACATTTATGAGAGTTTTGCCCATAAATTTTAACTTTTCTCCGTTAACATCTCTTGCTATTTTTTTTTGAGTGAAGCAGAGTCGGGCACTTAATTTTTTTCCAAGTTTCAGCATTAATTATGGTTAAATCAGCCCCAGTGTCTATCAGAAATTTTTTTTTTATTGTTGAGACGGATATGGATATATTTTCTTTGTACTTTCTCGATTGTTGCATGTTCAGTAGCGTACTGTACCAAAATTTTATCTTTTGTTTTAGTTTTTACTTTACGCCTACAGTGCGAAAATTTGTGTCCTTTGAATCCACAAGTATAGCATTTTTTGTGTTTAAATGGACAATCCTTAAATAAATGTTATTCTCTACACCCGTAACACGGATTAATTTTAAAATAAGGTGTGTTTTTCTTACCTTGTAATTTTTTCTTTATTGCATGAATATTTGAGATATCCCGCTCTTCAATCTTTGCTGTATCAACTCTCAGGTTTAGAAGACGCTGGCATTCCTCGGCTAAATTTTGTAATGTTATTTTTTGTTCTTGTTCCAATTTAGCAAATAGACTGGTATGAATTTCTTTTTCGGACGATGAGGTTAACCCCTGAATGAAAATCAAACACTCAAACATGTCGGGAGTTATCTCATTTAGACGAAATTTTTCACAATATCTGTTCACCGTACTGGCAAAAGTTGTGTAGTCTTCGCAATTCTTTTTCGTAAGATTTAGACATTGCCAACGAGTATTGAACAGCGAACTTTGTCCCCCAAATATTTTCGTCAATATTTGAATAGTTTCTGGCAACGTCACTTTAAATTTGCATATTTTTCATGTTCTGCCGCCCCAAATTTTCCTAGTAGCAGTCTAATTTTTTCTCGTCGGACCATTTTTGACAATCTTTTTCGAAAATTTCCTCGTACTTCCGGAAGTATGCTTCAAATTTCACTTCTTCTTCCGGTTTGTAGACAAATTCGCCAGTTGAATTACCGAGTCTTACGAGAATGAATTAAAATTGCCTGAGTCGCTTTCTTTTTTTGTAACACATTCCAGTAGCTTCACAAATCTTTCCTCCTGGCATTCAGTACTTTGTTGCAATATTTTTAATCCCTCCTGCTGTTGTTTTGCTTGTTGTTTAAAAAATTCCAACATGCAATTTTTAAAATCCTCAATTGTATATTTTTTTCTTTTATAACCTTGGCTGCCGCTCTGTAGGTAGTTCGTTATAGTTTTGAACCCTCGAATCCTGAGTTAAACTGTAGGTAATTTGTTATAAGTTTGAACCTCACGTCGCCAATCTGTAAATAATCGACTACGAGTTTGAATCTCTCGTCGCCAATCTGTAGTGTCATAAAGGAAGAGATACACAGAAAGTACATATTTAAATCCTTTTTTGTTTGGTTAAACAGCTCAATTCCGTGTATATACAATATTCACTGTCTCTCACCGTGAGAATGTTACGTCAAGTGTCACTATTCAACAACTTTTATTTCTACAAAATTGACAAAATACATTTAAACAATTTTAAGGGAGCATGAAGCCCCAAGAGTTTTGAGGGAGAGGGATGGAAACTATGATATCTAGGGAACCATAGCTAGCCACATTCACCGATCCAGACGATAAAAGACAGCCATGCATCAACAAGCGCGCAACAATCACCAAAATACAGCATTCGCTCAATGAAAACCTACTTAAAACCAGGTGAAATGAATGATTTATTTACAATGAAGACATATATACAACTTAGCAATGATGGGGTAGGGGAGAACCACCCAAAATATTTGGTGAAAACAAAGATAAAACCCCGTTTGGTTACTCTCCCGTCCCTCCGTCTATGATGTGGAGAGCTGACTGTTTTCCGGTACCCGAGCGGACCGAAAACAAATCGAACTATTCCTATGGGGGAGTGGATCTAAATTAATGGGATAAAAGAAACGCGAGGAATGTGTAGCATGGATTACAGTAATATGGGTCCATGATCCTCATAAAAGATGGGACAGGAAGAAGGTTAAGGTGATAAAAATGATGGGCCAATGACTCACCTCAAACTGCTAACTATTGGGTAAAGGGGTACAAAAATTTCTAATTATCGGGGGTGGGATACCGAAGGACCCGGACCATCGTCGCCATGCTCAGAAAGAGGAGGGAAGGATGACTCCAAGGTTGCCCCCTTTCGTACAACCAGGCTCGCTGCATACACCCACATTTTGTTATGGGGTCCAAGCGTTTTCTATCGCATCTAATTTTGACGCTAAGCTGATGTCTAAAGAACAAAATCAGATCACGATGAGAAAAGTTTGCACCGTCATACAATCTCTTGTTTCGCGTCTCCCAAATCATCATTCTGGCCCCAGCTAGGATCGCGAGAAACACCACACGCTTCTCAACTTGATACGGAGGATCAATATTGAGACAGAGAGAATTCCACCCACCCAGATTAATTGATTAATTAACGATTCTAAGGGATTAGAACGAATTTGTTAATTAAATGGTTGAAAGGGTGGATTTGGAAATAAGTTTTTTTTTGTAACTACAGGGAATAAGTAGAGAAAATTCCTATATTTTTTATTTTTCTTATCATTTTATTTCCTATCTTATTTTATCTATTTTTTTTCCTTTGACCGACGTCCTGAGATCGAGGGATAGATTCGTTGAGTGGATCTTGTGATAAAAGAGGTAATGAGATCTGTGTGGTCTACATGGGAAAAGTTCAAGCCAGCGATTGAGACAGCATAAGTGGATTTTTTCCCGTTTCAATGACCTCTCGACCGACAAAAATCAGCAAGGTGACATAGATTCTTTTTTTTAGTACCTCTTAAAAAGAACGACCACCCGTGGAATCTGAAATTTCGGTCAACCGGGCAATTTACATATCATTATTCATGGGTGTACCCAGGGATTGTCGAGACCTTCCCCCAATTTATATAAGCAGTGCGCAGCGCCCATTTATCAGTGGAGATCAGATCGGAAGAGAGATCAAGAAAGACAGAAAAGGGTCAGTGCAGAACCCATCCAAGAATTGAGGGTCAGTCCCAGAATTGCGGGCGAAGTCAGGATTAGTCCAGAACTAAGAGTTCGAAGCAAAAGTTCGATAAGACCGGATGACTGTGAATTGTGCCTGGTTCGATTATAACCAATAGTTCAACATGGACATTACGAATTCCTATTTATTAAATCCACGAAAGCCGAGATAAGCAAATATTTTTTTAGATAACCAGGAAACGGTAATTGTCTCCCTTGCATCTTCTATTTGATCTCTGTCATATACCCAAACGAACGAATAAATTTCGTGTGAACTTTTCCATCTTTTTGTATTCTACACATTTCTGTAAATACGTCTATAGCTAGATAAAGATAATAGCTTTGAGAAAATTGTATTATACAAAAATCGAAAGCGTTGTTTTTCCTTTTTTGTGTGTTTTTGAGAACCGCGACAGGAACTATTTTCTCCACAAACAGCAATTTTACTTCGGCGTAGATTCCAGCCAAAATTAGATCGACTCCCACAGCGGAAAATATCTGAGCTAGCTAAAACACTACTATTTGGATCAAAAATTCACAACGTGGCGAATAGTGACAGTTATCTCAGATTAACAAGGAAAGCCGAGGGATCTGAGTTCAGTGAAAACTCTCCGGCTAAGCTAGACGTATCGGCCAAGGCTGGATCCCCAACGTCAGAATATTGTCCACGGCGTAACAAAAGTCGAACAGCACGAGCTGATTGGGAATGATGCAGGGCGCTCACTCGCCGACGTGACTCCAGAACAGGCGAACCCGCTCGCAGTAGTAAAAGGTGTGCAAAGCCGTTTCCTCTAAACCACTGCCACAACGAAGACAGTCGGGCATGTCTGCCAAGCACGCTCTGAAAGCCCAGTCGTTAAAGGGTAATGCGTACCGGGCAAGCCGACAGGCGAGCGAGAACTTGGAGTTTTTGAAAGAAGCACTAGCCTGGCGCCCAATCCATTGACAGCAAATCTCTCCTAGCGACCAGTCGAGTCGCTCCACGAGAGGATCCGAAGCAGAACCCACCACTAACTCCCGATACGGTTTCTTTCGAGGCCGAGAAATGTCACTGGACCCAGGAAGTTTACGGAGGGCCATATGGCACTCGCAGGCGAACGGTGCTTCACCCCCAGGCTTCGACTTTTCCAAAGTAATTTGGTGAGGGATTGTTTTAGTGCCACTCGGTGACCCCTAGGCAGGAGAAGTATGGACAAGTGGTAAAGGCTCATGGGGAAAATCTACCCGGCACACACCTCCACCCAGCCCTTTAAGGACAATCGCCTTCGAAGCCAGGTACCCACCTGCGCTTCTACCTTGGCCTGTACCTCCAACCAATTTCGTTCCAGCTGGAGGCTGTGCCTGAACCACATCTCGAGGATGCGGACGGGTCCGGCACTTCAGCGGTAGAGCCCTGGCAGAGAGACTCTACTCCTCCAGGCACCCAACCGCAGACCTTCGCTCTTATTAAAATTGATCTTGGCACGTGCTTCTACTTCATACCTCTCAACCGCATAGCCAGTATGTCCAAATGGTGGGACATAAAGACTGATATCATCGGCGTACGCAGAGACTTTCACCCTAACACGGCCGGCAAAGGGGACTCATCCCTAAGCCTACGGAGCAGGGGCTCCAAAGTGAGGACATAGAGAAGAGGAGACAAAGGGCAACCCTGCCGAACCGACCGCTCGATTGCCAAAACCTCCGAACGCTTTCCGTTCACCAGCACGACTGCCTGCTGGTTGTGGTACATCGTGCTGATCCATTTGCGGAACTCCGGTTCGAATTCGGCGGTCTCCAAAAACTGTCGCCAAAAACCGATGGTCCATCCTGTTGAAGGCCTTAGACTGATCTAAATTGATCAGCCCGGCTTCAGTGTCGTCTTTTAATCCCTCTAGGATCTTGCGAACCATATGCAAGTTGTCTTGGATCGATCTTCCCTTCACAGCGTAGTTCTGCTCAGGTCCGATCAGATCACTGATGACAAGCTGCAAACGGTTAGCTAAGACCTAGGCCAAAAGCTTTAACTCTGTGTTTAGTAGAGTTATGGGCCTGTATTAATCTAAGTCCTCCCAAACATGCTTGCCACCTTTCTGCAGTAATGTGATCACACCCTTGGTAATGCTACCAGGAATGGCTCCTTGAGCAAACCAATGGATGAACATATCCGTCAGAATAGGGACAAACATGTGTGACATCCTCATGTGTACTTCGTAGGGCAAACCATCCAGTCCTGGCGACTTTTTGTGGTCAACCTGCTGCAACGCGTCACGGACTTCGCATTCAGTAACCAAACCATCGCAGCTCGCCACTTCCGCTTCTGCCTCCCAAGGTGGAGGAAGTCGGCTAAGTAGTTGCGAAACTCCTGCACCGGGAGATAAGGACAGTGCGCAAAGCGATCACGAAAGTTCCCCCGAAAGCGCCGCCCATCTCACGATTCGACAGTAGCGTGTGCCTATCCGGGGACTTGACGAACTCGATGTACCGATGGGGAAACTTTCGTACTTCCTCCTCACGCATGAACGCGTTACATTTCACAGCTACGTTGGGAACTCTTTTTAACCTAGTTCTAACTACAAAACCCTTGTAGCACTCGCTAGCCTCGCGCTCAAGGTCCCGCCTAGCAAGATCTACGGCTAGGGAATCCCCCGTCTCCACCGTCCGGGAAAGCCTATCGTGTAAGGACTTCGCTTTCTTGGCCCAATCTAGTTTGAGCTGTCGGCCGTATTTGATGGCGAAGTCCCTAATCCTATACTTAAGGCATTCCCACCACTTATTCCCGGTAACTGTCTCCACTAGCACTGTTGAATTAAGGTTTCCAGCCGTTTCCGGAAGTCCCATATCTCCAGTAAGGAGGTATTGAACTTCCAGTAGCCGGCCAGACTAGGCCTATTAGCTAGTCACAGACTGACCCTAGAAGTTTATGGTCAGCCAGCCCTATCCAGTGGAACGTGGGACAAGTAACGAAGTCACTGTCTGTTCTTCTAACACACTGTCCAGATAAGTCCGAATCTAGCCGGAGAGTGAATCTCCTAACCACGTCCCCATCTCTCGCTCTGGGTTATCCAGACGAAACCTGTCGACCAAATCGTGCTCGGCCCGCAAGTCGGTCAGGCTGCTATCACACTTATCCGACCCATTAACACCCCGCCCGCTCTTATCTAACTTGTGATCAAGGTTCGTATTCTAATCACCCATTAAAACTAACCGTTTCGAATCGTCGAGGAACGGCGCCAACCGTCGGAAAAGGAACGTCTCTCCCCAACGCTATTGGGTGCATAAACCGCGACCACCCAGAACTCGATGCTTTTAACGGCAACATCAGCCACAGCCAACCGGCCCTTGTCATCTGCAAAGACAAGATCGACAATCGCATTAAGGCTGTGTGCAACTAGCACAGAGACCCAACGCTGCAGTGGCTGCCGAATGCTGAAAAGACCACAAAGTCGCCCTCCAGCACCCGACAGTCCTCTGCACAAATGAAGTGAATCTCTTGCACTGCAGCAACATTCACACACGGAGGTTCGAGCACACTTGCTTGGATCCCTCAGTCTCCTCACGTTCATGCTGGCAACAATTAAAGTCATTCTGACTCACTTACCTACTCAGTGTCCACGATGGTCCAGAAATCCTCAGGAATGAAGATGCCAACGGTCTGTATCAGGGAGCCGGTGTCGAGTTCAGTGTTAACTCGGTCATCCTTGGACACTACTCCAACATCCATGGGGAACTGCACCTTTAACGCTCAGAATAAAAACATTTTTTCAAGGAAGAGTGCTCCAATTCCACCAGCCTTACGCCCACGTCGGTTTGGCAAGCCTTCTCCAGGGATTTCCATTCTTTCTGAGTACAGATGCTGGCCGAGCAGACGAATGTAGTCACTATGGATGCACCCCTAAAATCAAACGGATTAGAGACTTTCTTTTTTGACTTTCTCTAAGTCCAGTAGTGGCTTGAGTTTCTTTCGGAGCTGGAAGTCTGTGATGGCCTCCAAATTGGTAGAACACAGAGCCACTGCTGTTTCAAACAATTTTTTGTTTTCAGCCAGCAAGACCGATTTGGTTCTATGCCGACTTTTAGAATTCTTTGATGATGAAGAGCGAACCTCGGACTGTGAACGGTGGAAAAGTTCTGGTTTTGTTTCAAGTTGTACGTTGTTTTGATTGGTGTTTTGCTAGAGGGATCCTTTGTTGGGGGTCTTCTGTCTGTTGGGTTTCCTAGTGCAGGTGGTGTCTTTGGGAGCTGTTAATGCTGGTTCTTCTGGTTTGCTGGGTTGTTTAGGAGTCGGAGCTTTGGGAGACGGAGCTTTGGGTAGCTCCTCTGGTTTTTAGGAGTATCCCCTTTTTTTCTTTTTCGAGTGACTTACGTCCATCCACCTTGGTAACTCGGAGGGTCTTCAAGTTCCTTCAGCAGCTCTTCTTTTGTGGTGTCGGTGGTTTGGATGTTTTTCTGGGAGCAGACTTTCACGGTGTGGCCGATCTGCTTGCAATTACAGCAGTGCGGCCGTCTGCCCTCTATCACCACCATCATTTGTCTTTCCCAGCTAAGTATGGTATCAGGGATGGCTTGGAAGCCTTCCTTAGTCAGACAAATCCAGAATACATAGTCACCATAAGCTGTCCTGGCAGCGGACTGCAGTTGCGACACCTCCTCAATGCGACCGTAGGCGATAAGGAATGAGGTCAAGATTTCACCTGTTAGGGATACTGGGACATTACAAATTGTGACTGGACTCTTCTGGTGCCCATGTATTCCGGCTGGAGCCAGAAGAATTTTATTATATTGCTTCCTGCAATTCAGGCAGCTTGCTCTCCTGTTGTCAGCAAGACATTCCATGTTGCAAAACAGCGCCTGCAGAAGTACTGACATGGAATGCCGGTTGTAAAGAGGAGTTCTTCAAACATGTCCTTTTTCAGCCCCATTAGCCTCCTAGTTTTGAGGTCAGTGACGACCAGAGACAGGATCCAGGGTTCCAGAGCTTTAGTGATTTCCAGGATGGACAAGATGACGTTGCCCTGAAAGTATTGGGCATAATTGCCCACCCTATCCCTCTCATAATCTTCCGGATCCTTTTGCTGGATTTTCCAGGAATCTGGGGTTGTTTTCTTCCGGTCCCTGTCCAGGATGTATTGGGCTTGACGTTTCATTAGACTTTTGTTTTGAGGGGACCAGTAGAGATGGCCAAAGTCGCGACGGTGCTACCTGGAGTGGCATTTTTACTTTTATGATTGGCCAATTGGGATTTCGATCTCCCTTGTTTTTCTGGATTGGTAGGAAAGGCTTCTGCAGTGGCCGTGGATGTTGGCTTAGCCGCTGTTCGGGGTTTGGTTGAGGTTGTCAATAACTAAGGTTTTAGAGAAGCCTTGGATAGGTCCTGTGAACCCTTTGGAGAATTCTCCATGGTTTCAGAAGGTAATCAAGGGGGAATGTACTATGCTATAAATGAAAAAAGCCCTATTAAAATAAACAACGAAAAAATGGTTGTAGAACCCTGCCCCAAATTTTCCATTCAGGTAAGAATGAAACATTTTTACATATACCTTTTGTTTTTTTGAAATTACCGAGAGGCTTTATAAGCCTCTCGGTAATTTCAAAAAAACAAATTATAAAACAAATTATAAATAATTGTATCATAAACAGTTAATGATTTTTTCAGTTGAATCAGTAAATGAAGACTTTTATAATATCTAGATATTACTTAAAGTTTATATATATATATATATATACACACACACACACACACACACACACACACACACACACACACACACACACATATATATAATATATATATATATATATATATATATACACAAGGATCATTAAATAAGTTTCCAGACTTTTTTCGTATGGGCACTTTTATTGATAGTACACACATGAAACTCTAGTCCCCTTCAAAGTAATCTCCTCCGGCTGCAATGCACTTGTTGTACCGTTCCAACAACTTCTGGAAGGCCCCATGGAAGTTCTCTTGTGTGAGCGTGTCAATGACCTTCGTCACAGCCTCTTTCATCTCCTCAATTGTCTCATAATGACAGCCTCTGAGCTTAGGGAATAACCAAAAGTCACAGAGAGCAAGGTCTGGACTACAGGGAGGGTGAGGAACTGTCTTGGTCAAATAGTCTGTGACAAGGATGAAGTTGTGGACTGGTGCATTGTCCTGGTGGAAATGCCACTGACCCGATTTGAAATGTGCTGGCCTCTTCCGACGGAATCTCTACCTGAACTCCCTTAAAACCTCAACATAGTAACCCTAACCCTAACCCTTTGGCCAATCAACTCTGGTGTATTGACCTCTTTACTCCTCCCACACCTCACATCATCCCTCACAGACCCCCTGCCTTCCTTGAATCTTTTATGCCACTCAAAAACTGATGCTCAATTCATGCAAGATGGTCGAAAAGCAGTCTGAAGTATTCCATATGTTTCTGTGGCATTTTTTCCAAGTTTAAAACAGAATTTTATAGCATATCGTTCTTCTAAAGTGTCCTCATGTCCAGATTGCATTTTTAAAATTCACCAACTGTGACAATCAGGTTTTAGTAGGGTGTATTCCAATTACTGCTGTAGTTGTTGATTTGAACCTGAAATCATAAAAATTGGTCAGTCATCTCACAGGATGTATAGCAATAACATAGTGAATTTTCAAGAGACTATGACAATTTTAAATGCCTGTACAAAAGCAGTCTGGAAACTTATTGAATGCACCCTGTATATATTATAACAGGGTTCGTTGTCACTAAATCACTTTGTGGGTTTGTGGTGAACCAAGTGCAAACAATCATCTGGCAGTTAACAAAATTCATTTTGTTAGCAAAATTTATTTTAACTGCCTGATGAATGTTGTTTGTAAAAACTCCATGAAACCCAGGGGTCACAGTCTAAATTCCATGGCATTAAATATATATATCTAATATATATTTATTTATTATGAAGTGATATCTGGATATTATAAACATCCTTATTCACTGCTTCCGGTAAATAATGTTTAAATGCTTACACCTGTAAATCTTCCTGAAAATATGAATAATTTCAGATATATGAAGTCTCATTAACAATGTGACATAAAGTAATAATGCATATTTTTAATGTTGTTGAAATAGGTGAAAAAATAACAATATGTAGGAAAATTAAAATGAATTTAAATTTGAATTAAAAAAAAAGTAAAAGTGTGTTTGTGAATTATTTAGCTTATCTGTATCAGTAAATATTTGTGTTAAAAAGTGAGTTCTCTTTTTAGGTGGTTATATTAATTTACAAGGCAGCATTTTGTAAGTGAGGCCAAATTGATAACAATACAACAGGTTACTCATAAACTTGTTTATTGTGGGCAGAAGTTATTATTTTGACTAGTCAATTTTATGTTGAATCCTTACAGGGACACATAAAGGAATATATCCCAATAATTTATTCATTTAATCATAAGTTAGCAAAACAGCAGATCAAAGTGATTTTTTTTATTATTGTAAGATGTAAGATGGTCTAGTTCAGAGAATAAAGCAAAATGACTTGTGATTGGAGAATAATTTTGATGCAGTTTGTTTTCATGACCAACATAATGTTTGAATTATCCCAATTTCTAATATCACAGTGTTAAATATGCCATGTGTTTCCTTCTCTATGGAAGTGTCATGGAGCTTTGTTACAATAAGAAAAGAAAATGTTTTTCGGTCATCTAGTGTGAATTTCTAGGTCATCGACTGCACAAGACAAACAAGAAAAATGAAGATTATGCTGTTATCAACTGTGATATTTATTTTATGTTGTTTTAAAAAATTTGTGGGATTACACAAAACTAATTTTTTAAGCTGCCATAAAACTGGAAAACAAGGATTATTAATTTTATAATCAAAGGGAAATAACTTTAGTAAAAGGGATATTGTTTGCCTCCCTTGAAAAGCCATTAAAAAAAAAACAAGTTAAATAACTTTTTAAAAATGAATTATTTCCCTTGAAAAAAAAAAAAAAAGGGAATTTTTCCGTTTAGGAGGAAAAAGCAAAAAAAGCGAGATTAAAATTTCTTGTTAGGTAAGGGGTCGAAAATTAGAAAATATTTGATGTTTATCTTTCTCGAATGGAAATGAGAAATGCATTTAAAAGAGTTCCCTTAAAGGGTAACGGTGTGGGTTGGGTTAAGATAAATATTCTGAAGAAACAATAATAATATCAATATGAAAAATGTACACTAAATTTACCAAAAATAGCGCTAAGTCACAGCTATTGTAAAGTCTCATTTACCACATCTTTCACTAACACAACTTTAATTGCTACCATTGGAATATGCGCATGGAATTCTACAAGAAACCACATTAATATCAACATGAAAAATAGACACAAAATTTACCCTAAAGTCACAACTACTTTAAGACCTTATTTCTCTGCGAAATCTTTCGATTACACAACTATAATGACTACCATTGTGATTATCAAAATTCTTATTTGGTATGATGGAGGTTTGTGTTGACAAGACTTTTTTCGCCTTCACCGGAGGAAGTAGATTAGTGACGTGACCTGAACTAACACCGTTTGTGTTGTTGAAGAGGGAAATAGGAAACTCGACCCTTTTGGGGAGAAGACTTTGGAGGGAGTGGACCGTTCAAAAAGAAGCTCCGTGGTGTGAAGAAATTTTTCTCTGAATAGGAAAATTTCTTAAAGGCTGACTGACAGCCTGATGGAGTTTTATCATGTATTCTTTATCAATTGCTGAATCTTCGAGTCGAAAAGAGATATTTTTAATTGCTGTGCTGAGGAAATTTTATCGAGTTTCAAATTCAATTGCTGAGTCTCCTATTTGAAAGAAGATATTCATAATTGCTGAACGGTGGCAATTCTTTCAAGTTTTCTACCGTGGAATTGCTATGCTGTGAATATAAAAAATTATGAATGCTGAACAAGGGGCTTCAAGACTCTTCATAAAGAAACTTTCTAAGAAACGAATTGCTGAAATCTGTCTCAATATATTTTTTCTTGATTACAATTGCTGCTGTTGTTCAATTGAAAATTCTACAGTCGTGAAGACTTCCATTTTTAAAGGACATTTTGAACCTGCAAGATTGTTTTATTTTTGAATTCTAACAAATTCCATTATCTCTTTGTATCCACACCTCTGCTTTGTTCGTGGTTATCGGTCCAAATGTTTTTCGGAGATTACTACAAGAGTTAATCGTTCGATCATTCGATAGTGTGACACTATGAGTTGGATATATGCACATACATGTATACACACGTGTGTGTGTGCACCAATACCAGTGTGCGTGTGTGTGTGTGTGTGTGTGTGTGTGTGTGTGTGTGTGTGTGTGTGTGTGTGTATATATATATGTGTGTGTGTGCGCCCACGCACACACGCACCTACATGCACGCACACATATACACACATATATGTGTGGCGAGATGAGTTAGATTCGGCCTGGGTATCGAATTTCAAATGTTAGGAAAACCCATTAACTAGATTAAGGAAATCTAGATAAGAAAATGTTTATACATATAGCTGCGGACGTGTTAAGTACTTGTCAGAACTTAAAAGGGTCTGAATTTAATGTCCCTGTATCGGAGACGGCCAGTCTAGGAACTAATTTTATGTCCATTTTTTTTAAGAGAGAATTGGCTCCCCAAAAAGTTATGGGTTTATTCGTGGGTGTTCCATTAGCCGGAAATAATAATGAAACATTCTGTATATATACAGGTGCATTTTGGGTCCGAGGGTCAGACTTAGTTTGGGTTCGAAGGAAGTTGATTAGACCGGGACAAAGAAATAACGAACAGCGACATTACCAGCCGGACCCAGTTAGTTAAGATAATCTTTTGCCAGCCGAAACTCAAACTAGAATTAATCATCCACTAAGTGTTACATGCTTCTCATCATCCCTTGACGTTTTAACCACAAGTTGTTGTTTTGTCTTGTTCTTTTCTCTGTGAACCTACTTCTCGCTTTGATCGGGCCCACATAAGTATTCAGACGAGGACTCAGTAACTTATGCAAACTGCAGAAGCGGGTATTATCACACTGGTGCCGTAGACAGGGATTGACCTTGGGTTGCACGTTAGTACAATAGAACTTGTGGAGAAAGGAAAAGGAAGGAAAGATCTGCCCGGCCGAATAAACACTCAATACGCATAGGTGTATGCGTATATATATATAGATGAGTGAAGGCTTCGATAACCCGATAGACACGGGTGTATAAAAAAAAAGAAAAAAAAAACCAGAAGGAAAAACAAAACGCAACCAAACCAAGACAAAAACAGACAAACAACCACAAAAAAAACAAAAAAACAAAAAAAACAAACGAGGAAAAAGGAGGAAAGGAAACATAATCCTACAGTAAATATAAGGGAGAGAGAGAAAAGAAAGGAAGAAAGAAAAGAGGTACAGACAGATACGCACTTCTTCCCCCACTTCAACGAACACTTCAACTACTGGCGATTTTTGTATATTCATATATATTTTTTTTAATTCAACAAGGAGAACGAAAGAAATAAACACGTAAATGAACATTTAAAAAAAACAAACAAACAAACAAACAAAAAAAAACAAGGCAAAATTAAAAAGGAAGAAAAAGAAAAGAAAGGAAACAGAAAAGGAAATCTATTCCGGTCCCTGCAAGGTAGGCTAAAAAATTGTTCTATTGTTTTCTTGGTCATAGTTGTTTTTGTAATTAGTGTGTCTCGCTGGCATTTAATAGAAATATGGATAGGATAGATACAGATGTCCCATCGCGCCCTATTTTTAAGGTAGCCACAGGTGGATCTAAGATCCCTATATTCACGGGAAAAGCCTCAGAGTTTCAGGCCTGGGTAGAAGCTCTGAAGAAAAAGGCTAAAATTTACCAACTTACACAGACAGAGTTGGTGAATCTGGCTTATGACTATTCAGATGGGGTGGTATCAGAATACATAGGATTATACTTAGATGATAATCCCGGATGCAACTGGGGTGACCTTTTAGAACAGCTAACTAACCAGTACAGTGATTATACTAGTGCGACTGATGCTGCTAGGGCCTTAATTAAGATTAAGCAAAGGGAGGAAGAAACTCTCTCGGAACTAGCTAGTAGAGTTTTAAGGTTAGCTAAGGTTGCATACAAAGACGCCGTCCAACGCGAGGGGGAGGCAGTTCAAACGCAGCTAGCTGAATATTACACGGACGCTATAGAGAATACGTTCGTAAGAGAAGATACAGCAAGGGCGGCCCCAGCGTCACTGGCGGAGGCGTTTGCGACGGCAGGAAAGAGTCTTAGGCTCTATAATAGGCTCACAGCCTCCGAGGGGCGGGGAGAAGAAAGGGGATGGTCAGGAGAGACGAGAACGAGGTGGGCAGAGACTCCTCCTGTTGCTTGGGACCAAGGAGGGAGTGGCCACTCGGGCTATCGTTGGAGAGACCACCCCCATGAGAGGGGATGGAGAAAGCCACTTCCTGACCCAAAACAACCGGGGTGCTGGGAGTGTGGACAGCTGGGTCACATACGGAGGGAGTGCCCCAGAATGGGATGTACATTAGGGGGAAGGAGGCTTGTTAGGAGGGTCCAGGGAAACGTGGGGGGCCACCCAGAAGAAAATAAGGGTGGCCCAAAGTTATAGATTATTTGGTCAGGACACCGAGATAATTTGTGAAGTAGAGATAGTGAAAACAAAGGTAAGAGCATTATTAGATACTGGAGCATCCATATCAATGATTAGGCAGAAGGATTTGTTAGACCTAGGGTTTAGGTGCAAAGATTTAAAACCTGCAGATTTAAGAGTAGTACAGGCTGACGGTCGGGAAATGAAAATATCTGGTATGATATGTCTGCCAGTGATGGTAGGAGAGGTGGTAACCATGCAAACATTATATGTAGCAACCACTCTTTGTAGACCGATGATCTGAGGTAGAGATTGGCTAAAAGGAAACAAAGCATACATGAGTTTCAATCCAGTTATGCTAAAATTAGGTGGAAAGGAGATACCACTTGAGAACTGCATGAACAAGGAATCTATAGTGGTAACCATTGATGACCTTGTTATTCGCCCTCGTACAGCTATTTCTTGTCAAGGCAGGCTGTCTCCCACAGAAGAACAGCGTAGGGGTACTTTTCAAATAACCCCCATAGATGATCCCGCCAATGAGGAGGGGGAGGTTACTCTATGCGAATCAGTGGTGGAAGTTGGTGGGGAAGGCCAGATTCCGATTATGTTGGCTAACATAAATACCTAGGGGCAGGGAAGTAGGTAGGGCGGTATCAGCAAGCATAAGGGAGAATGTGGTAGGTGAGGCAGATTCTGAAGATGGACACACACACACAGTAGTTAATGTTGAAGAAATAGTAGTACCCACTGAACATAAGGATAAGATAAGCAAGGTTATAATTGAGAATAGGGACGTAGTAGCCAACTCGGATAAAGAGTTAGGTCAAACCCAGTCAGTTCGGATGAAAATCAACACTGGTGACCATCCACCTATAAGACTAAAACCGTATCGAACCCCACTGCACAAATGGAAACTAGTAGAGGGGGCAGTTAAAGATATGCTGGGGGCAGGCGTTATTGAACGTTCAGTGTCCCCATGGAGTTTTCCAATAGTAATAGTCAGCAAAAAGGATGGGGGGGCATAGGTTTTGTGTGGATTTCCGAGCCTTGAATAATATCACAAAACCCCTGGCCTACCCACTGCCATTGATCGATGACATCCTAGCCCTGCTTGGCAAATCAACATACTTTTCCACGCTAGATCTGAGATCAGGATACTGGCAGGTGGCCTTGGATGAGGCTGACTGAGAAAAGACCGCCTTTGCATGTCACGTGGGACTTTATCAGTTTAGAGTCATGCCCTTTGGTTTAGCCAATGGGCCTGGTATTTTTCAACAGCTCATGTCTGTGGTGCTAGGGGGGTTGGAACAGTTTGCTATGGCCTACCTAGATGACATATTGATCTTTTCAGCCAGTGTCGATGAGCATCTCAGGCACCTGAAGACAGTGTTTGCTCGGTTAAGGAAGCATGGACTGAAGATTAAGTTATCTAAATGTCAGTTTATGAAAAAGGAGACAAAGTATCTAGGATTCGTTATTGATGAGAGTGGAGTACACCCTGATATAGATAAGGTTGAAGTAATCAGAGCTATGCCCGAACCACGGACCGTTAGAGAAGTTAGAGGATTTATAGGGGCGATAGGCTATTATAGGACATTCATACCAGCGTTTTCAAGGATAGCAACACCACTCATAGCATTAACCAAGAAGTATGCCCGGTTTAGTTGGACAGAGGATTGTCAGCGATCTTTCAATACGCTGAAGGAACAGCTGACAGCCATCCCCCTATTGGCCTACCCGGATTTAAGTAGGCCAATGATTCTGCACACCGATGCCAGCGATCAGTGCATTGGTGCTTGCCTTACTCAGCCATGCCCTGAGAGGGATGGCCCCATACCAGGTGTGCCAGAGGAAGTACCTATTTACTTCTTGTCTCATAAATTGTCACCTACGCAGCAGAGATGGCCCGTGATTGAAAAGGAGGCTTACGCCATAGTTTATGCATTAGAAAAGCTTAACTACTACCTGAGTGGTGCTACATTCGTAATTAAGACTGACCATAAGCCCCTCCAGTATCTGTTCGAGGCAGACTGGACCAATAAAAAGATCCAACAATGGGCACTTAAGCTAAGCGGGTATAACTGCAGAATAGAATACCTTGCCGATAGGGAAAATACATGTGCTGACTTATTATCACGGATTCCTAAGCAGCTGGAGCGGGAATCAATCAGCATAATACCAGAAGTGGATGATCGAGCCTATCAGATAAATGCAATCAACTCCCACCAAATAGAAAAGGGGCCAAGTGCTGACGATGTAACCTGTGATGCTTCAAATGCCACAGGACAACATCATTTAATAGAACTAGTCGGCGATTACCTGATAGATGAGGAAATTAGGACACTAAAAGAAGCGATAGAGGCGGGGAAGGTAACGGAAGCATGTGCAAGTAGATACCTAGTACAGGACGATCGGTTATATTACATTTCTAATAAGGACGAGGAAGCTAGACCTCGATTGTACGTCCCCCAGGCACTACAGAATAAGATACTGGAACAGTGCCATGATGCGATAGGGCACATAGGCATCGATAAGACCTACGAGCTCATTAGTAGGAAATATTACTGGCCCAGTCTGTACAAACATGTTACGACATATGTGAATAGCTGTGTCACAAGTCAGACCAGGAGTAGCAGGTGTGAAACAGCCCCTCTTGAGGAGATGGATGTTCCAGCTTATCCATTTGAAAAGGTTGGCTTGGATATCTCTGGTCCATACGGTGAAACCCTGCGGGGAAATGTCTATATTGTTAGCTTTGTGGATTGGCTAACTAATTGGCCAGAGGCATACGCTGTAGCAGACAAGAAGGCTCAAACTGTAGCTAGCCTGATTTTGACAGAGATATTTCCACGCTATGGGTCTTCCCTGGAGATAGTGACCGACAATGGAGCTGAAAATGTGAATGAGATAATGACGGAAACAATGGCAAGCCTCAATATAAAACACATAACTACGTCTCCATATCATCCACAGAGTAACCAAGGTAGAACGTTTCCACCGTTTCTTGGGTGATATACTATCTAAATTGACTGAGAGTGACAGACATAATTGGGATCTGTACCTAACTCAGGCACTGGCTGCAGTGAGATTCTCGATGTGTGAGACAACAAAGTTCTCACCATACTACATGCTGTTTGGGCGTGATGTGGTCCTACCAGTAGACAATTTGCTAAAACCTCGTAGGAAATACATGGGTGAGGACCACCACCGTCTCATCATTGAACAACAGCATAAAACGTTCGTAAGGGCTCGGGACAGGATTAGACGTACACAGAAAAAGAGAAATCACGCCATCAACAAGGGTCGCCGAAAAGTAGAGTTAGATGTAGGAGACCCAGTATATTACCGGGCTCACAACAGGCAGGGTAAACTAGATCAAAAGTGGAGG
>CAUZXS010001462.1:107500-170000 GCA_963585895.1 Sepioteuthis lessoniana | reverse complement strand
TCTGGAGTACGCTTTCATTGTAATTACTTCCAGGTTCACACTGTCTCGGAGTGATCGTACCTGTTAAGTTCCTTTATATAGGTCAAATAAATCTGTTTAAAAATTCTTATTCCATATAACTGGATGCGAAAAAATATCAAGAAAAAACTACATAGAAAACGTAAATATGAACGTACAATAAACGAGATTCCCGAACTCTTGACATAAAATAACCCTAGACAGCGTGAGGTGCCGTTTAAATGAATCAAACTATCCATCTCTTGTAAAACCCAGATATATGTACACATCCATTCACCGAGTAAATTGGATAGAATACGCAGAGAAATGAAAATATATATTCAAATTATCAGCAGTGCCGGATTCAGGTAACCAGAGACCCTAGGGGTTAGTTGACCTTGGGAGGCTCAAACTTATTAGCAACCTTTCATGAGACAATGTGCAAACCATGGCTCAATCAGATTATGGACGGTTGTTATCAATTTTTTGGTTTTGTAGAAACCAAAAAATTGATTAGATTTAAACGCCTCATTATGTCATTTTGTATTTATTTTTTTGTCTTTTTCTTTCCACTTGCAGCATATTCATACCGCACTTTTCACAACAACAGCAACAACAACAACAAAAAACCCGTCAAAGTCGATATTAACAGAACGCATATTTTCGTATTTCAAACCCTGTCATCATATCAGATAGATAATGGACTATTCCATTTTGATTGCGATGGAAAAGAGGAAAAAGAAGATGTTACACGTCAGAGAGCAAGCAACTATCATAAGAAAGAAAGAAAGAAAGAAAGAAAGAAAGAAAGAAAGAAAGAAAGAAAGAAAAAATTGAACTGGAAAAGAAGGAAAGAAAAAATTGAACTGGAAAAGAAGGAAAGAAAAAATTGAACTGGAAAAGAAAGAAAGAAAGAAAGAAACTGAACTGGAACACGGAGAGAAAGAGAGAGAGAAAAAGAGAGAGTCGAATTGATAACACTTTGTACTGGACGCTTATCATTTGCTTCAATGGAATGAAATCGTGTAAAGTATAAAAGAATAAAAAGTGAAGAGAGAGAGAAAGAAAGAAGTAGATAAATAGGTAGATAGATAGATAAGAACAAACAGATAGATAGATAGATAGATAGGTGAAGAAAGCTTGTTTTGAAGGTGTAGTCTTAAACGAAAAATGGCGTAATATTTCATTAATAATAATAAAATCTTCCAAAATTAACCAATTATGCCAGGACATAGAAGTTGTAAGTGGGGCTTAAACGACTTATAAATTTCCTTTCACAAGTCCTGCCCAAAAATTAATACAAAAAATACAAAAACCGACAATCAATGAATAAATTAGAATTAAACTTGAAACTTGAAAATTTAAAAGCTAATTGGAGCAATTGTTCTTATAACTTACTCTGACATTTACAGGAAATTGTGTGCACTACGCTGAATACCGGACATTGGCCTCGAGGTTAGAGTGTTCGCCAATGGCCCGGGTTCAATCCCAGGTCGAGTCATACCAAAGACTCAAAAAATGGTACTTGATTCCTCCTTGCTTAACACTCAGCATTATAAGGTACGGATCAAGGGTAAAGTGGAGCAATCCAGGGAAAGGAGTAGTGCCCTCCCCTACACCTTGGTGTAGTAGCTATCGAAAAGAGAGCCTTCGGGTCATCTTCGACTTTGGTCACCAACTTTACTTACGGTGAATATTATGATTATACGAAAGAAGTCTTTTAAAATTTTTGACTGACAGTGAAGAAGCAGACTTCATCTCTTTCCAATTGTTATGCAAAAACTGAAGAATGAGCCTGAAAGCAAAATATTTCATTTTTAAATCAGAGTTGAAATAATCAACAAAACAACTGATGACATCATAACTTCTTCGATAAAAGTCAATAACGTGATAAAAACAAATCTGAATCTTTCTAAAGACAGCATCGTCTGAAATAATATCACGAATGACTAAATATTCTCGAAGAAAATCATTATATTCAAATATAGTGCCTGGTATTACCTCACACTAAAATACTAATCAAGGTTTCTATGGTACGAAACTATAGTCGACTCCCGTTACCATTTTCTTTTGAAATACTCTCTCTCTCTCTCTCTCTCTCTCTCATGACATCGCCATCAATCTAACTTAGATAACCACAGACTATCTTAGACGGTTGAAATATATCTTAGTCTGCCTCCATCTATCAACTTGCCTACCTTAGAGCTGGGATGTGTCATCATAGAGACAATGTCTGAACTATAGTCGATATATTACGTTCTTTTTTGGACTATTACCCTTGTGAATATATGAATTTCCTTATCCCGCTACGGCTTTGGTTTAAAAATTACCATTATTGTTCATCTATGGTAATAGCTAAGAGTAAGTAACAAATAACTACAATGCCAATCCAGTAGATTGGGTACTTTTCGGCCGGCAGCCGGATCTGGTGGGATGTGTCATGTCTTTGGATACAGTAGTCATTCGAGGCTGCCTGGCGCGGATACCAAGTAGGGAGTGGGTTAGCATTCACGTTATGCGGTCGACTGACTTATTCCTTAGGCCTCAGGGGACGATCTCCAAGGTTCAAACACTCCTAGGTTGATCGCTGGCACCTGAAGCGCTCCTTTTTAGGGGAATGCCGACGGTACCGGAGGCATTTTTGAGAATGCTAGGCGCGCATGGGCTACGGCTCTGTACCAAGACCCACCTTAAAAAGGCCTTGTGCCGTACTCTCCCGTTTGGTGAGATGCGCGACAAATACCGCAATGGCCTAGATATTAAATAACCCACGAAAATTGACACCCCATTAAAACAAAGAAACTAAACCAAATTAGCCTCTTGATATCCATATTAAGGTGTCGATATCTCTCTATCAATCTATCAAACTTAATCGGTTTATTTCTTTCTATTTAGTCTGTTTCTATCTATCTATCTATCTATCTGTCTAGTCTAAGCTCGCCTTATTCTGGTACAAGAACAAACATTTAAGAAATTTGTTTTTACCATAAGAAAGGCTCTGCCGACCTTGAAAATCAACATTTGACTTTCTGATTTCTTCTCTACTCTCCAAGCCTGATCAGTGGTTCCAGCCAGAAATATAAAATTAACTTTTACATCAAGCAGATCGTGTAAGACATTTTAGTGAAAAATGAATACTCCTGAAAAAGACATTAATCTAACATTCACTGTGATTTGTCTTATTGCTAGCAATCTTCTCAGTAGATCTGTAATGTTCTTTAAGGCAGCAATATTTACCAATTTAGAGATGTTGTCTTCCCCTCTCTTTCTCAACATGACTTCTTTTCCTCCCTCAGTAGAATTTACCAAGCAGAATTATCATGGGAGGCCCTTTCGATAAGTAGACGAGTACGTAATACTTTAGTTGATATCTTTGTCCGGTAGTTGAGATGTTTTCACGAAGCCCAATGGCTCCTGATTTTCTTTCTTACGTTTTGTTATTTTTGTGATCTTTCGGCCTGATGCGTAACAGCACACCAAAAAACACTTTTAATGTCCAATTATTCACACACACACACACACACACACGCGCGCACGAGCGCGCGCGCGTATTTATATTTATTTATTTAAGAAAATCTCCAGATTTTATCTCATATATATATATATATATATATATATGCTTTTACTAAAAGAAACTTAATAAATTTCCCAGATGTCTTTAAATGCAGGATGAATATCAGAGAATAGCATGTAGATTTTATGACAATAGGTCATTTTGTTCTTGGAATTACGATCGTATATATATATATATATATATATATATATAGTGTCTGATGATTGTGGCCCATATGCGCTAAGAGTTTTGATTTGTTACGTAATTTTACATTTTTGGCCTAAGACCAACTGTTTCACTTTCGAGACATAAACCTCGTTTTTATATCTTAACTGTAAGCATATATATTTTTCCCTCCTAATATATATATATATATATTTGGTTATAAATTCTGAGTTTATAAACGAATAAACCTATAGACCACTTGTATACGTTTATGTGGGAATACAATGTTTGTGTAGATATAGATATGTCTAGTTCCCACGAGACACGTTTTTGCATTTGTTTCTGATTATAGAGTACTTATAACACCCCAAGTACTTTATAATTACTGCTATAAAAGTACATAAAGTATAAATATTTGTGTGATATGCTGAAACTTGATTGGTAGGCAAGTTGCGTTTCACTTTGGCGCTAACAAGAACATTTTTCCGCGAGCTATTCTGATTCAGCAACGAATATATTTGCAGTCCTCAGAGAAAAAGCAGTTTGTCGAAGTTCAGGAGCCAACAAAATTACTGAGGGCAAAAGATGAAAAGACCAAGAGGCGCTGGATGAAACGATATTCGATTGAACAACTTTTATATTGCGTGTAATTTATAGTTTCGTTCGATTTTTTATTAGATAGAAGCGTGTAATTGGCGAAAATTGTGTTAAATCTATCCGTTCGTTTCTCTCAAATGCAGGACGAATGCCAAAAAAAAAAAAAAAAGTTCAATGTAAATATAACGTGCGCTTCTGTTAAGAAAAAAAAAAGAAACCTTGCGCGTAGAACGATTAAATAGAAAGTGTTTGCGCAGAATCAGATCAATTCTAGAAGAAACTGCTCGGATTTACATTTGAAATAAAAAAAAAAGTTAACCAGATGTGCGCGTTGTACGTCTGTAAATGTGGGTTTGAATAGTGAGTGGAATATTGACAAATACCCAAGATCCCGAGGGCAAGTTCGAATACTGATTTGATAGGTGGAAAATCGATATTAAGATATTTCTCTGCCTGAAAAAATATACCTTGAAAAAGTACTATTCTTTTATTTTTTTCGAACGTTCACCAAACTAGGATTTTCTTGACTGAACCTATGTTCATACTAATGTAACCTTACCTTTACATGCTATATTCATTTAAGACTAGTTTTATTTCTAACACACTACCTTACGAAATTAAGCGGGAAATGCATTTACCGTAACGGTTACCGGCATGGGAAATGGCATCAGTGATCCGAGTTCAAGTCCTGAACGAGGCTGCTTGATTTCACTTCGAGCTAATGACATGTGAAAAGACATGAGTTAATCTCTTTATCATGGGTAAATAGTAGGACAGACTGAGTTCTTTAGCCTTAGTTATGCAATCAGTCGAAAGAAAACTCTGAATTCAAATCATCATCATCATGTCTTGCCGCCAGCACGGATATCTCTAACCCTCTCTCACCACTTCTCCCAATCGTTCATCCCCTCTGGCAGGTCTTCAGGGCTACATCCCGTATCCTCACAGAGCTGCTGTATATATGTTCGAACTAGTCGTCCTGCTTTTGCTCGGCCATATGTGGGGGTCCATAGGAGTACATCACTTATGAGCTCGTCCCTGTTATTCCAGCAGTGTCCTGCATGTCTGGTTTGTCTAACTTGGATAGTTTTCGTGATGGGAGGTCGGTGACCGTATAGTTGTTGCTTTGTGGGGAGTTGTCTCCAGGACTTGTCCACTATTTCTCGCGGTATTCTTGTGTAATTGCCGTCTAGCTTTTTCTCCAGCATTTTGTTAGCGTCCAAGTAGCGCATCCATATAGTAGTATCGATACGACTGCTGCTTGGAAGCTAATACTTCACTTAAAATGGATCTTGTGTTACATTTTTTCCCAGACGTAGGAATTTGGTAAATGCATACCTTATAAACTACTGTTAAAAGCTTGTGAGATAAAATAATTGGTTGCTTGTGTTTTACGGCATACCCACACTTTTGGGGTATTTAATGCCAAATCTCGTTTATCATTAAATATATATGATTTCAAGACGAATAGTTTGTAGATAATAATTTTTAAACGAGCCAGAGTTCATTTGTTTGCACATAGTTAAATCTTTGTAATATATTAACGTGACCTGTGGGTGTGAATACGGCGGATGTTGTTGACAGATATATTGATAAGACCAGTGTTATCACCGAAATGTCATCATGTCCACAGGTGCTGTGTATCAGAGGATGTTGACACGACTACATCCGCTCAAGGATAATATCAACAAGGCGATTGCCGAAATATCACCATGCCCACAGTTGTTATGTTTAAAACAGGTGCATCCGGTCGAAGATATCGGAAAATCACCGAACAGTGGGCGTCGTTGAATTCGGTGATAGTGGCAGATGTGTACGCCCACAGAACCGGCTTGGGCAAGTAGCCAATGGGAAGCAGACATCATAACCAATGGAAAGCAAAGAAGTGAGATGTGAGCATAACCATGCTTAACGAAAAAGAGGAATTGCTACAGGTCACGTGAGAGTTGTAGGCTATGTAAGTTCCCGAATTCCGGCTAAAGTCAGTGGTTCACGGGCTCTTCCGTCTCCCGACAGCTCCTCCGTGTGCACGAACACTCTGCGATTGCTTTTCTGCTCCACACAAGTATCATCGGCGAAAATAAAGATATAATCTTATATTTTTATATACATACGTGTTCCTTGTTGTTAATAACGACACAGTATACTGTACAACATCTTTTCAACAATTACTATCAAACTCTAATAGTTTTATTTGCAAACACTTAAATGGTTTCAATTATTGCTATTTAACCTTGTATTCTATTCAATATAAATGGTTTCAAGTCTAGTTAATGATTAAACAGTTCTACTTGACCCATAGAAAAGACAAACGGGTTCTATCACTTCGGGTTAGGGTGGACCAGGGAGTAATGGCAATGAAGAGGTACCTCACATTTCCTAAAGCTCCTATCAAACAGAGTTTAGTGTCATATCTAGGACACTCGTTGGTGGGACGTCTTATCCCCTCTTCAGTCGTGTAGCCAGTGTATTCTACAGCCCTAACTGACTGAGCAGGGGTAAATTGAGATACATATATATATACCTGTATGAGTCGTAGTATCCGAATTTTGTAGCAGCATTTTGTTTTTCGGGACAGGGTTTCAATTTGCCATCATACAAAATAAATCATAATTCCTCCTGCATTTTTCAGACTTTTATGTACAAATCCACCTTTTCAATCAGAACATGATTGATATTATATGAAAATAAAGATTATTACCATATATATATATATATATATATAAAATTAACCTAAATCGCGAGTCGAAAATCTTCTACTAAAGTTTCACCTTATCGGATCATCAGGAAGCCTAACTTCGACTAATTCTAAAGTAGAAATCGCTTTCTTTTATTCACTAAAAACCCACCTAGCTTAGAATTTGCATAACGAAAAAAAAAAAAAATCCACCAAGCTTAGAACTTGCATTAAAAAAAGTTTTTAAAAAACAAAAAAAAACCGGACTAACATAAATATATATATATATATATATATATATATATATATATTAGTCCGTGTGTCGGTGTTCACTTTTAATTTTCATTAGAGACGTCAAAAACAATTTTTTTTTAATTTCTCATTTTACAATTTCATTTCTCTCACTTTTTTCTTTTTCTTTCTTTCGCTCTTTATTTATCTATTTATTGCTTTGTTTTCTTTGTTTTATGGCTTATCAACCTTCGTAGGTTATTTAATGCCAAAGCCATCCTTCTAGAAGGACAGTAGTGGTACTATTTAACCCATAGCTGGGAGGATAAGTGGGGAGGTCATACCTTTCCTAAGGGCATGTATCCGAAAGTTAACGTAATACCGTTCGAACTCGCTTATTACGATTCCGCAGTCCAGCGACTGAGGAATACCATTTGTTTGTACATATAGAACACATTGCACGTTAATCATCGCATAAATGATTTATTGTAATATTGACTGTTTTGATTAATGCTGAAACACGGATAGAATTTCGAATTTATTTTTATAATACACATTATACAGTGTTCTGTAGATTTAAAATTGCCACTGCACAGGTGCAAATAATGGTAATTAGAGGGAGCTATATCTTTCAGCAGCAGCAGCAACAGCTGCCGCCGCCGCCGCCCCATTGTAGTTGCCATTATGCCGTGGATGGTTGGTTTCTTTGTTTAATGGCATATCAACTCTTTTTAGGTTATTTAATGCCAAAGCCATTCTCCTAGAAGAACAGTAGAGGTACTATTTAACCCATAGCTGGGAGAATAAGGGGGGTTCATACCTTTCCCAAGGGTATTTGCCCGAAAATGAACATAATAGCGCGACTGGAGTACGAACTCGCGTACTACGATTCCGCAGTCCATCGGTTTAACCATTACACCACGCGGACAACCCCTTATGCCGTGGAGTCGTAAGTGAAGTTCTGAGATAATTCTACAAAACTGGGGGTTAATTTATACAGCAGGGCTAAAATTCAAACCGTTTCCTCAGAGTGATCAATCAGTGGAATATAACTCCTTACAACCAATAGACACAACTTACTGTACCTCTAGCAAAGTGCCACAAACATTTCTAATTTAAACTCGTTCTTAGTGAGCATATTTTACAAATTGACTGAGAGATTAGTATAAAGTAATAACACTGTAATACAAATTAAGTATTAAATTAACTATGTAACTCGCCGTTTCCAGCAGTTTGACTGTAAATACTAGACGGAACGTCACAGCACCCAGTCAGCCAGTCAAACAACAACAGTTTGTTGTTTATCAGCGAAATTTGATGATTGTGAATTCATATGAATATACGCTCCCGTGAGTAAGATTTTTATCTTTCATAAATGGCTGATGTAATTCTGATTTCTGAGAAAAATCATGAATACGATATACAACTGAGACTTTAGTAAGGTATAAGGTTAGTTTATTGAATAGACGCACATTGGCCTTATTACTGTATGCACAAACAGACTCACATATAGCACAACGTTTTAAATATAAGTGACAGGAGCGTTGTTTTACAGATGATTAAACTTTAATTTTCAGGTACTTTGAAAGAGTGCTGAAGCAAAATTAGGAATATTTTAGTATAACAAAAAAAACGACTCTCTCATAAAGCAAGATTATTTTCAACTTAGAAAAAATAAACAACAAAATAAGATAGACACAAAACTTACTCAATATGGCCTCCATTTTTTCAATTATTGTATCAACACGCTTTTAAAACGATTTGCTTGCCTTCAAAATAATTTTTTCCGACATTTTATTCCGTTCCTCCTCCATTGCAGTCTTAAGTGAACCAATATTTAGATTGGAAGTTGCATTTGTTTTGTTTTTTAAAAAAGCCTCATAAAGCGTAATCAAGAAGGTTAAGGGCTGGGCTTAGATCTTGTTTAATTGTGGTCCTCAGATTTGTTGTGGACTTTCAATTCATTAGCGTGCTTTCTTATGGACGTTGTGGGGTCCTTTTTAATCTCCGTAGCGAGAACAGTTAAAAAGACTTCTTTTCGTTTTTTGTTCTCCAAGTAACTTTTTCTTCAAAAAAGTCCTTTTTTTGTAAAAAAAAATTTTTGAATACGGTAACAAAGAAACTTTAACTTTATCTAGGTGTTAGGAAAATCATAGATTCTTTGTCGTGTCTTTTCTTGCTCACTCATATTGTGCTTAATTTTGATTTTTAAAAAAAGTGCTTGAATAATCAAGGAAATTTAGATTTATTGTTTTTTGTTCAAAAATTGGACTAATCTGGTTTTAAAAAAAAACCTTTTAAAAATTATTCCATATTTTGCGTCTGCACAATGTGTTTTTGAAATATTCACTCACGCGTTTTCATAGTTACGCTACAATTGACTTTATATAAGTTTAAGCTATCATCGCCTATCTTCATTTATACCAGCGAGATAAGATTGGGCCTACTAGTAGCCTAACTATACGTTTGGGTTCGACCTACACAGCAGGTATATGTCTAACTCAGAATTTTTTCTAAAAGTCTTGTGGTCGATATATATGTTAGACTGACTTGTATGCCACAATTTACAGTATATATATATATATATATATATATATATATATGTATATGTATGAGGATCATTAAATAGGTTTCCAGACATTTTTTTCATATGGGCACTTTTATTGATAGTACACACATGAAACTCTAGTCCCCTTCGAAGTAATCTCCAGCTGCAATGCACTTGCTGCACCGTTCTAACAACTTCTGGAAGGCCCCATCAAAGTCTTCTTGTGTAAGCGTGCCAATAACCTTCGTCGCGGCCTCTTTCATCTCCTCAATTGTCTCATAACGACAGCCTTTGAGCCTAGGGAATAACCAAAAGTCACAGGGAGCAAGGTCAGGACTATAGGGAGGTTGAGGAACTGTGTTGATGCCCATCTTGGTCAAATAGTCCGTGGCAAGGATGGAATTGTGGACTGGTGCATTGTCCTGGTGGAAATGCCACTGACCCGATTTGAAGAGTGCTGGCCTCTTCCCTAGGAATCTCTTCCTGAACTCCCTTAAACATAGTAACCCTAACCATAACCCTTTGGTCAATCAACTCTGGTGTATAGACTTCCTTACTCCTCCCACACCTCTCATCATCCCTCACAGATTCCCTGCCTTCCTTGAATCTCTTATGCCACTCAAAAACTGATGCTCAATTCATACAAGATGGTCCAAAAGCAGTCTGAAGCATTCTATACGTTTCTGTGGCATTTTTGCCAAGCTTAAACATAGTAACCCTAACCATAACCCTTTGGTCAAACAACTCTGGTGTATAGACTTCCTTACTCCTCCCACACCTCTCATTATCCCTCACAGACTCCCTGCCTTCCTTGAATCTCTTATGCCACTCAAAAACTGATGCTCAATTCATACAAGATGGTCCAAAAGCAGTCTGAAGCCTTCTATACGTTTCTGTGGCATTTTTGCCAAGTTTAAAACAGAATCTTATTGCATATCAATCAGGTTTTAGTAGGTTATATTCCAATTCCTTCCGTAGCTGTTCATTTGAACCTGAAATCATAAAAATTGGTCAGTCATCTCATTAGATGTATAGCAATAACATGGTGAATTTTCAAGAGTCTACGTAAATTTTAAATGCCTGTACAAAAAAAAAGTCTCGAAACTTATTGAAGGCATCACGTATATATATATATATATATATATAGGTATGTAAGTATTCAGATTCAGGAGATAACCGAAGTGAAAGTTAAGAAACTCAGTTGTGAATTATTGCTTCTTTTTCTATATTATTTAATATTAATCTGAATTGTTTACTGTATAAAGTTCCATATGAATAATGTCTATTAAGAAATATTTAAAAGAAATATTTATTATCATTATTAAGCATCCTCTTTACCGTTTTACTTACGTATATATATATATATATATATATATATGTGTGTGTGTGTGTGTGTGTGTGTGTTCATACTTCTCTTATATATATGTATATATATATATATATATATATATACATATAGGTATGTATGTATATTCCTCCACCGCACGAGCAATATACGACACAGGGTCAATTTTAAGCTGAGTTTAATAGATTTTGATTTAGTGTTTTCCTTCTTCTAGACTGATTGTCATAAAGCGCTCAGTCTACCCTACTTTTCTTCCATGGCTAAAGAGAGACTCGTTCGATTCTTATATTTCCCAAGCGTTTTAGCGCTATGGTAAATACAGTCTCGCCAGGAGTTGAACTCTTGACATATATATATATATATATATATATACGTGAGTGTGTGTGTGTGTGTGTGTGTGTGTATGTGCGAGCGCACGTGCGTGTTTCTTCAGGCTACAGTTGTAGTAGAATATTTCTTTATCGGTAAACAATATTTGCTAGATTCTATCGCATCATGTCAGTAATTTCTTTCTCTTTGATGTTTTCCCACTTGATCTACACAATTTCTTAATTCATTTAGTCAATAAAAGAAGCCGTTATATATATATATATATATATATATATATATATATAATTTCATGAGTAACTTAGATAGTAAATTGTTCTCTCTAGTAATTGTGGTGACATGCAAAAATTTTCATTCTTTTTTCATAAACAATTTGTCATAAGTTTCACTTCATGCGAATTCTTCACACTTATTTAGTTAAAATGAAACTGGTGATTTTCACAGAAGTCAGTGTGATAGCAAATCACCTCAAGTCTCATGAACTCTTTTACGTATTCGAGCTAATGTCTGAATAAACTCTATTTTACCTCTGATCTCCAATTTTCGTAGTCTTTTTTTGCCAGTTTTTTTGTGTACAATTCCAAGGAACCCAACCACAATTGGTATAGTCGTCATCTTCATGTTACTTGGGTTTTTTCAGCTCTCTAGAAAGATCTTGATATCTTTTCGATTTCTTTTATTTTTACTCTCTAGTCCACACTTTATTGTAAGTTCCCTTTTTCTTGTTTATTAACACTAGGTCTGGTTTACTAACTGGGATTGCTTGATCCGTTTGTGCTTCAATTCCCATAGACTTTTGTATTATCTTTTTAAAACAGATTCTGATTTGTGTAGTGTTGCAAAATTTTAGAATTTTGCACAATTCCATTTGATCGCGAATTTATTTAATTTTCGGTTGTCAACTAACTTCATCGATCATGATTATGAAACAGGTCATTTGAAAAACATATTTTTCTAGTCCTTATCTTAAAGGTCAATGTCAAAAGGGAGATTTAATTTTGATTCACCCTAAATAAAAATGAGCTGGGCATGGCTCATCCAGCCAGGTGAGGCTGAGAATTTTAGTTCAACCTCATTGCTGTAAACCTATTCCCATTGGTCAAAGAACATAAAAAAGGTTTTCCCTATACCTGTAATATATAATCCTGAACTAACCAAAGAGAATATGACTTCTAATCATCTCTTATTTGGCAACCAATCAGACACCTTTTAGTCCAGATATTGATCTATAAAAACAGGATAATATAACTTATCATCAGAGAAAGGATGAGGAAAGGGACCAAGAAGAAACTCAAGACTGCCAAAGAAGCATCCCTTCCATTCTAGAGCCTTCAGACTTTGCAAAGATTCAAAGTCCCAAACATTAGTGTCATACTAACTGCACCTCTTCCTCTCTCGATATTCTTTCTTCTTCTTTTTGCCAGGAAATCAAACATTGTTTGCTTGTTACTTATGGTTTCACAAATGTGTTTCAATAAAAACCATTTTTGTTATTTGTTGCTTGACAATTTAATCACTCATATTACCTGACCGTCAGAAGAAAATCCGGCTGAATTGTGTCAACCGCACTTCATGGATCTTTCAAACACAGCGTGGGCACGGAACAATTTGACAAAGCAAACAGTCGGAAGCAAATGTGGTAGTCACGAACACAACAACCACAACAAGTACTGTAACTGGTAGTCACACCACTGTGGGTTCCGTGACTAGCATATGATCACAATTTTACTACATTCACTTATGTGATCAATTGTTTCATCTCTGTAGCCACATGACCTACAATTGATATTCTTCCGTATATAAGAACTTTTTTTCCTTGAAATCATTGGTTCTAATGGCATTATTTTCTGCCGCAATTAAATGATATTAAGCTTTCTCTTGAAGTTTTCACATATTAGTCATGCTCAGGTCATTTCGTGCGCACTTTCTGTTAGTTGTTTCTTAAAGCGGCTCTACAGTTGTTTTTCTTCCCATTTTTGTTTTCTAGATTTTTTTATTGTTTATTCCTTGTTTGTACTTTAGTTATTTCAGTGGAATTCGTTTTGTTGTTTAATGACATATCAACCATCTTGGGTTATTTAATGCCAAATCCATCATTCTAGAAGAACAGTAATGGTGGTACTATTTAACCCATAGCTGGGAGGATAAGAGGGTTCATACCTTTGTTATATTTTGGCCTTCGACCCAGCCCCAAAAATGCTATTCCTAGGTAATACACAAGAAGGAAGTGACACATTCCGACGGCCAGTAATTGAAAGAGATCGCGTGGGCGGATTACGGCTTATGATATGGGAAAAGGTGAAGGTCCCATTCTGCCATTACAGTCATGCAACGGAAGGAAGTAACCTCTGAACTGCATGACAGTTATTTCCGCTTGATGACGATTAAACATCCGATTCAAAGATCCAGTAGGTGATCGTGTGGGCGTTGAGTTATTATTTAACTCAGTGAGTTTGGGGTGCCGAAGCAGTTGCCAGCAGACTTCCTTACAGTAGAGACCAGATGTGGTAGGGAAGGCCACACCCGACCGAGGGGGCACTCGGAAAACCCCCGATGCAGTTGCCAGTCGAATTCCAGACATCCAGAGACGAGATGTGGTAGGGAAGGCCACACCCGACCGAGAGGGCCCTCGGAAAGCCCCGATGGAGTAGACCCCAACATCAGGAGAACAATAAAGACACAATGTGACGGTCATAACAGTGGGGTCAAAATATGAAGTTTATGTTCGGTCTCCAGCATCCTCTCACATGCTAACTTTTCGAACCCTTGCAATAAAGTGAGAGGTAAATGTAATTTTGTTAAAGAAGTCTTCTTGTGTCTCCCTTCATGCATCTTAATCCTTCAGGCGTTTTCCTTCATGTGTCTGTCTTTGATGTTGTGTCGTTGAATGAAGATGTATATGTATACAACACCTTTCCCAAGGTTATCTGTCCTAAAGGGAACGTAATAGAGTGACTGGAGTTCGAACTCGCTTACTACGAACTCGCAGTCCATCGCTTTAACCATTACGCCACGAGTACACCCCATATTTTACTTGATATGGTTGGATTTTTGTCTTTTCTTTGTTGTTGGTGATGTATTGTTTTTCTTCTTCTGATTTTCAAATTTACATTCAGTTTCCAACAACCCGTCCCGGGATTCTACCCAAGATTCTTACCCAAGAGTCTACCCAAGATCTAGCGTGAAGGAAGGGATTGAATATATGTGTATTCAATGAATTTTTGTTGGTGCCTCTTTGGGGGGGGATTTTTTCAGTCACATTTATAGTATTCTCCTAAGGAAATGAGCTGTTCCATAAAGTGCAAATTTTGTATTTCATATAGGCTGGCACAACCAGGTTAATGTGTTTATTTGTCCTTTCTTGATCACTCCAAGAGATTTCACTACATCTGGTAAGGTGGTAGTTTTAAGGTACCACATTTTTTCAACTTCCATTTCCAGGTTTTTGTATTTACTTATTTTATTATATTCTTTGCCTGATCTATTATTACCTATTGCCACTAATATAACAATTATGTGCATAAAAATTTACCTTGTATTGCATTTTGTCCCTGAGTAAGGGATTGGGTAAGTAATACTCAGAGTAATGAGCCTTAATACCGCCATTTATTCGTCCAAAATATTCCATTCCGGCAACTAAATCTTCAACATTCCATTTTTTCTGATGCAAGCAAAATTTCGGCTTTTTTTTTGCAAACATGCTTGGAAAATTATATAGAGTTGTTCCTTGCTTTCTTTTTACAACAGTTGACCCCTGATTTAATATTGACCTATAACATGCTGCAGTCGGTGGAAGTCAGCCATGTGTTGAGCTCTTTTCAGGTGTTTGCTCCCGAAAAATTCTACTGCAAGAATTTCTTTGGGTGATATCGCATATATTTATAGGGGCCATAATTGCCTGGAGATTGCAACCGAGTATATAGACGACAATTTATATTTATATCAATAGGGATCATAATTTCCCGATAATAGCAGTAGAGTATATGGACAGCAATTCACATTTTTATTAATAGGGACCATAATTGCCCGATGATAACAGTAGAGCATATGGACGATTCATATTTTTATCAGTAGGGCCCATAATTGCCTGATGATTGCAGCAGAGTATACGGATGACTCTTCAATTTTTATTAATAGGGACCATACTTGCCCGATCATAGCAGCAAATTATATGGACAGCAATTCATAAATTTACAATGAAATGTAAACATTTCTTCAATAGTTAAATTACTTCCATCCATTACTTCAATAAATATGAGATAGAAACGATTGAGATTCTTCCTTGTCAATAAAGAACTTAAAGATAGGTTTGGTTTAGGGTAGTTTAGTTAACGGCTTATCAACCTCTTATTGATTATTTAATGCGGAAATTTTATTTCTTTGTGAACGTTTCATAGCAATGAATTTTTAATTTTTAATTCACTTTCATTGATTTTAATAATCATTTGTCTGCCGAGGTTAATGATATCTTGATTTCATCTTATACACAATTAAAGTTTTAAAAAACATTCCAACGTAAAAAATATTTATTATTTGTGCACATTTAGTTATATGGTTTCAAGCATTCCTATCCAATACTAATATATTTTAGCCATATCGATTCGATCCACAGTTGGGACCCTGACACCAAAGAGCCATGGAGGGACATTCCACACTTCTCAGAACTTCGAAAGTGGAGCCTCACCATTGGAATCAGCTTAGTGTCATACCCAGGACACGCCTTTTTTTGGAGGGGGTTACTTTCATACAGTCAGCCTATTCTAAACCGACACTTTTTTTTTTTAGATGATTAATTTTTTACACATGATTAATAATCAACGCATTTCGACCACTTGTCATTTGGACTCTATTCTCCAGGCTTCTGTTACATTTTATTTAATGCAGGCTCTGCAGAAAAGAAAACTTCGAAAATCCTCATGAAACTCAAGGGAATCTTTTTACAATAATCCGTTTTATTTGCGGTGAATTCTATCACTTGTTTCCCGAAGTTGTTTTTTGTTTATTGCTTTTGTTTTTTTTTAGTTTTTCAGTTTATATATATATATATATATATATATATATATATATATATATATATATATATATATATATATATTTGTTTTTATGTCGTTTTTTTTTTTTTTGTTTTCATTCCTGGTTTATTTATTCCTAAACCTTGTTGTGGAAGAATACCAGTGGATTTTGAGTGACAGCAAGTCTTCTCAAGTCTCTAGGACTCTTCTCAGTATTCTGGGCGAACTTAACAATGCTGTAGTTTGGAGGGTCTTTACTTGTCATTTTATTTTCAAGTCGTCCAGACCCTATGACAATCCTTTGGGGATTGTTCCAAGTGCATTAACCACAATTAGTATAATAGTCACCTTCAAGTTCCGTAGTTTTTTTTTGTTTTTTTTTTTTGTTCTCTAGCTAGGTCTGAGTACTAGGTCTTAGTACTTATCACTCTTTTCGCTTTCTTTTATGTTCATATGTGGTCCACTGGGACGGAAAATTTCACTATTTTCCAGGTTCTTTTTTTTTTTTTTTTTTTACTCTCACTAGGTCTGGTTGTCTTGCCGAGATTAGGTGATCCATTTATATCTCATAGTCCCAGAGAAGTCTGTGCGTCTCATTCTCCAGAACGGATTCTGAGTTTTGCGTTTACCACTTATTCGTATGGTCGAATTAACATTTTTTGCACAATTCCCAGTGGATTACCTTTCCCAACCATTCGTGTTTTGTATTATACTCTTTTTGTGCTAATTTACTGCATTCGCTTATTATGGGATTAATCGTTTGGTTTGATTTGGTTTGGTTTCTTTGTTTAATGGCATATCAACCTTTGTAGGTTATTTAATACCAAAGCAATTCTCCAAGAAGAACAGTAGGGGTACTATTTAACCCATAATAATGGAGGATAATGGGGTCCACACCTTTCCCAAGGATATTTGCCTGAAAGTGAACGTAATAGCATGACTCGAGTACAAACTCGCTTACTACGATTCCGCAGTCCATCATTTTAACCATTACACCACGAGGACAACCCCTCTAATCGTTTCGTCTCTATCACCACATAACCTATATTTACTATTTTGCTGTGTCCTATTTTTATATCTCGAGTCTTCCTTTGATTCATAGTTTCTCAGGTCTTCCTTCTTAGCCTTTGGGGACCGTTTCAAGATCACGAACTACAATTATTAAACTAATTATTATCATTATTTTACTCGTTCCAAGTTTTTCATTCCAGTGTTAGGGAGTGGTTTTTGTCTGGAGTTTGAATGACAACAAGTTTCCTCAAATCTCCAGGAACCTTCTCGATATTCTTGCCGATCTTAACAATGCTGTAGTCTGGTGGGTCTTGATTATTTCCCTGACTTCCAATTCCTCCAGTCATTTATTCAAGATTTTGTGGGCCGTTTCAAGTGCATCAACTACAAATAGTATCACTGCTACTCTCACGTTCCACAGTGTGTTTAGTTCTCCAACAAGGTCTAAGTATTTGACTAACTTTCCATTTTCTTATCTTTTCATTTTTTCGTCCGGGGGAATACACCAGACGGCAATTTTTCTTTCTTGTTGATTAACACTAGGTTTGCTCTTTTGGCCGGGACTATGTGATCTGTGTGTACCCCAAAATCCCAGGGGACTTTATGCATCTCATTATTTTGGGAGGGTTGCGATTTTTTCACATAGTATTCGCTAGTTATTGTTATTATTGTTATCCCTTTTCAAGTTTTTCACACAAGTGTTAGACAATGGTTTCTCACTGGAGTTTGAGTGACAGCAAATCTCCTCTAGTCTCCAGGACTCTTCTCAGTATTCTGGCTGATCTCAACAATTCTGTAATTTAGATGGTCTCCACTTGTCCTGTTATTTCGTGGTTCTCCACACCATGTATCAAACCTTTAGTGACTACCAAGAGGACCATTTATCTCCAACACTTTAATGCTCCACAGTTTTTCATTTTCTTGGCAAGGTCCAGGTATTTATATTTCTGATTGCTTTCTTTCAATTTTACTCTGTGGTCAACCGGGCAAAGTCCACTATTCGGCAAGTTCTCTTTTTTCCTTTTTTTTGATGACTATCACTAGGTCTGGTCGTCTGGCCGAGATTAGGGGATACGTTTGTATCTCAAAATCCCCGAGATGTTTGTGCGTATCATTCACCGAGACAGATTCTGGGTTGTGCATGTACCATTTGTTTAGATTGCCAAATTTCAATTTCTTGCACAATTTCCGGTGGATCACCTGGTCCACCCATTCGTGTCTAGTCTTGTACTCTTTCTGAGCTAGTTTGCTGCATTCGCTTATTATGTGATTGATTGTTTCGTCTCTATCACCAGATAACCTACATTTGTTACTTTGTTGCGTTCTATCTATTTTGGCTTTGATATAATTGGTCTTTAAGACGTTGTTTTGTGCTGCTATCAGAAGCGATTCAGTTTCACTCTTAAGATTTTCCTTTCTTAGCCACGTCTAGAAATAGGAACAGTATAAACTAAATATTTGCTTGAAAAAAAAGAAGAAGTAACTCCGACATTAAATAACCCAACAATAACTTTATATCAAGCATCCAACTACCTAGCATTTAATAATTCATAAAAAAATTCATAAAACCAACGAACCACCTAACCAACCAACCAACCATCTAGTCAACCGACAAACCAACCCAATCAACACATCGTGTTGATTAGATTTTCCTCGGAAACGTTCCTGAAATGTTAGATTTAAACGAGCAAAGCAGGTTTCTGAATATTTGTTGTTCATTAAATTCATCAAGAACTTAATCATCCATCCGTACGCCGTCAATTATGCGGCTTTTTTTTTCGGGGACGAGTCTAAAAAAGACATTGTCAACACGCTTCTTTATTATATTTTGTGAAAATGTTCGTCCAAAATTCCACCATTTTTTAAAAGAACTCTTCTATTTTTTTCCCTAGAAAGAATTTTCTATTGCATCCATTTTGATTTTATCAGAAATTCTTTCAGTACTTTTTTTTTTTTTTTGTTCACTGACTCTATCTGATTGTTGTTCGTTAAATAGACTAAAGCATTTCAGCTAATTTCGATACCGAAACACCATAGCCCCATCTCAAACATCAATAAGCGTTACACTTCTTAAATACAAGACGAACCCGTTTTTTCTAATACGATAAGTTTATTACCATTATTACCATTACTATTTTTCAAGTAGTCAGACACGAAATGAGAGAGGAAGACAGAACGGAAGATATACTGTTATTACACAAAAACACTCTGAGATTCAAGGGTGGAAGACGAACAAAAACACCTGACCTCGATTCCTTCACCCTACAACTCCCCTCACCCCACTGGGCTCAAACCGTCCGTATCTACCTCTGAACTCTGAACTCGACTGCCCAACAGACTTAGAAAATTCTCGTTTATATAATATCTCTAAATTATTTCATTCTCTAATGATATAAGAACACGCGTCTTTAACTTTCCAGTGAGACGTCACCTTCTTGAGTCAGGCGACTGGATGTTTACTTTTTAATACCCGGCCTACAACAACGATTTCAAAACAAACCTCCTATATATCGTCCTGGGTGATTTGCAAAACAACCTCTCAACCCGACATGTGGACCTTCGCGATTTACACTTCCATGCAAAGTTTTTAGTTAACTTACAATTTATCAATACAAATAAAATAATTAACTAATATGTTTTAAAATCCTCCTCTTCTTTTTTGGGAACTAATTCTTATTCTTTAGTGTTCATAGGCTCTTTTTCTACTCCGACATTTTGTCAGATTTTAAAATATGACCTAGTGGTTAGAGTGTTCGCTAATGATCCGGGAGACCTGGGTTCAACCCCAGGTCACATCATACCAAAGACTTAAAAACGGTACTTGATACCTTCTTGCTTAACACTCAGCATTATAAGGTAAAGATCAAGGGAAAAGTGGGGTATTCCAGGGAAAGGAGTAGCGCCCTCCCCTACACCTCGTTTTAGTAGCTATTGAAAAAGGGAGCCTTCGGGTCGCCCTCGACTACGGTTGCCAACTTTACTTTACTAAGGTTTTAGATCTTGGGAGTCCCTATTTAAAATGATCAAAAATGAAATGTCGAAACGAATTTTGAATTAGTACGCGTCCCTTGTTTTTATGCTTATCTTTTTAGAGTTGCAGTAAGAGGATGAAAAGCATAGATTTCGATTTCTTTGTTTAATGACATATCAACTGGTGTAGTTTATTTAATGCCAAAGCCATATTTGTCGAACAATCGAAATGGTATTATTTAACCCATTGCTTGGTTCATACCTTTCCTAAAGGTACTTGTCTGAAAGTGAACACTTTCAACAATTTCGCAGTCCAGTATGTTTGCTACTACACCACGGACACTCCTTCGGGGGAGAAGGAAAATAAAGAGAAAGAGGAAAACCTCGTGGAACAGGAGTGGAAGATAAGTATTAGAACTCAAGTTTCAATCACGTGAGCACCATTTCAAAGTTGACATCTACAAACAAAATCAAGGGGAAGATAACTCGTTCATTCTGATCGTTTTGACATTGTATTTAAACTTGAAATCTATAGGAATTAGAAAATCAACGGTAGGGTTTAGAAAACACTGACTTTAAACCCTGCAGAGGAATAAACACCGCTAAGAAAGGTTGTATCAGTTATAACACTAATCTGCATAGGATGGAGAGGCGCCAATTCTGTTGCTCTGTAGGGTACTCCCATGTCCATGATAAAACGGGGGATGGGTGTATTACTTGTTAGAGCCCCATCTATGGATCAAATAGACCAGTTCAAAAAATATTAGTATTCGGTCTATTTGCAAACCAAAAACCTCTTAAGAAACAAGGGGACGAAAATGTAGATATAAACATACTATGATTACAACCCCATAACCTTTAGTCATAAAATTAATCTAGACGGGTTAACATGCCGTTAAAAACAATCAATCAATAAAAATCATTATTTTTCCAATCTGACAAACTACCGGTGTAGAGGTCTTCTGAATCCTGAACGACAAAAATTAATTGCGAAAAAGAATGATTTTTGTTTTTTTAGACGAAGCCTGTCTTATCCAGATGGACCAAGTCGCCTGGGGCTGCATCTCTTCAGAGGGGTAACCCCCAATGAGTGTCCTGGACATGACACCAAATAATCTGATGGTGAGGTTCCAGTAATGCTGGAGCTTTGGGGAATGCGGGGTATTCCTTTATTACCATCGCTCCCAGGTCCACTCTGTCCCGGAGTGGTAGCACCTAATAGGATCCTATCTAGAGGTCAAATAGAACTAAACTGTTTACTCATGCCAAACTCAATTGTTTAAGATAAAACTGTTTTGCCATTTAAACAGCGTACTTATACTAAACTGAATTGTTTGAAATAGAACTTTTTTGATATAGAAACTGTGAACTTATGTTAAACTGAATTGTTTGAAATAGAATTGTTTCGACATTTAACTATGTGTAAACAAAAATATGCTTATACTAAGCTGAATTGTTTGAAATAGAACTCTTTTGAAATTTAGACTGCGTACTTGTGCTGGACTGAATTATTTAAAATGGAACTGGGTTTTTTTTTTTACATAGAAACTGTGTATTTATGCTAAAATGAATTGTTTGAAATAGAACTGTTTATACGTATGAAAATGGATTTGGAATTAAAAAACCTTCAGTGGTCGATATACCATAAAACTAAACCAATCAATCAATCAGTCATATTTATATGTATAAAATGGATTTGGCATTAAATAACCTACAATGGTTGATATACCATAAATCAAACCAATCAATCAATCAATCAATCATGTTTATACGTATAAAGTGGATTTGGTATTAAATAACCGACAATGGTTGATATGCGATAAAACCAAACCAAATTAAATCTTATTTCGATGTGCTTTGGTTTCTACTAACGGATTTACTTGAGGTAGAGCATCTTTTACACATTGTTTTAAATTCTCTGTCAGTCACACCAATTCCTTTAGTATCCTGGTGGCTGTCTAGATGATATCTTTTCTTCAATTTAATTCAATACTGATCCAAGTCCCCTGTAGGTGGAATGTGTCAAGGAAGAAACGTATCATCTTACGGGTAATATGTATTTACACAACTCCTCTGTTCGGGTAATATGTGACACAATTTCAATTTTTAAGCGGAGTTTAACAGACTTCGATTCAGTGTTTTCCTTCTCCTAGACTGGTTACCTAACCTAGGCTAGAGAACTCAGAGTGTCCTAATCCATTGCTGGTGGGAGAATAATTGGAAAAATACCTTTCTCAAGAATATTAGAGATGTGCAAAATGCAATCCAGGATTTGAACTCGTGTCGCCGTGTCCATTTCTTACGATGATAACCGTTACAGCACGGCCACCTCTTACTGGTAGTATTCCCACCACCCCATTAACTCACCTTAAGCAATGCTACTGCATTTAAAAGATTTTTTGGTCAAGATTCTTTTGTTCACTCATTCACCTTGCCTTTATGCTTGGTACCATCAGTTTTCAAACAAAGGATTGATAAACAATACTGTGGGGTATTTTTTCCTAACACTATTTCTCTTCGCTTTATTTCGACACAAGAAATATACGCCGTTGTCGATGAACGCATTGCATTTGGTTACAGAGGATCCTACTGCAATTGCATCTGCAGAAGCATTGTGTATTTTGGGGGACGGTCCGAGGTCGTTATCGATTTTTGCTGAGATGATGTTCCTATTCTTCTTTCTTACACATTGCCTTTCGGGAGATCCTGGAGGCATCTACAGTTTTCTCGTCACGAGTTAATGTTCCTGTGGTTTCACAGAATGCACATTATCAATGAAATCACCTATCCTTTTCACTACACATTTTACAGGGTCTTCTCAATTGTCACAAATCATTTCCAGTTCAAGTAATGACTATGAAAAGAGCATTATTTTCCTTAACGTATTTCCAATGTTTCCTTCAAAATAGTCTTTTGGGCGGCTTATTAGCCAATTGACTAATAAAGGGTAACCGAAAAAAGACCCTAATACAGTGGTTCATGTGTGGACTGTTTACATTCCCTCGACATTAGAATCATTGAGTGCTTGTACTTACTAGTTAAAGTACCCGTCTATATCAGGTAATATGTCAACATTATGAGGTAATATGTCAGCTTATGAGAGTTAAATTAGTCCTTCTTACTAATTGATTTGTCAATTTTTTTTGGATTATCTAATGCTTTGTAAGATTAATTAATTTTAATCCTATACCAAACCACCTTGAGTTATGTTGTACCTAGAGGTCAGGGAATTGCACACAGTGTACTTTTTTTATTTACATTTTTTGTGTAGTTTCATTGGATTTTTTTTTACATAGTTTTATATCAAGTATTCGTGTCTAATACAAATAATTTGGAAACCTGCCTATCGAATGCCTAGATAAAACTCTAACAGATTCTAACAAGTTGAGTCAAAGTGAATCTTGGAATAATGGTAATGAAGTGGTTTCTACTGTCTCTAGAGCACCAAAATTGGAAATGCAGCACCAGATGCAGTTTACTATCATACTCAGAGCACCCTTTATTTTGAGGGGGTATTAGCCATCTGCAGGGGATACAGTCAGCATGTTCTACGGCCAACTAACAGAGTGGCCTTAATACTGGTGAAGACTATAGTTTCTGTTAAATTATGAGGAACTGCTGGTCATATATATAAGCCAGTTGGCCAACCGTATTGAAAGGCGATCCGAAGGCTCCCTTTTCAATAGCTACTATACTGAGGTGTTGGACAGGAAGCTAATCCTTTCCCTGGATTGTTCCACTTACTCTTGATCCCTACCTTATAATGCTGAGAGTTAAACAAGTTTTTGAGTCTTTGATATGACTAGACTTGGGATTGAACCCCGGTTTCACGGACCATTGAAAAACACTCTAATCAATGGACTGATATATATATATATATATATATATATATATATATATATATATATATATTACATGGTACTGTCTGTAACCCTGGGTTTCATGCAATCAGCAATCGTCGGACAGAGTGAAGATCATTAAAAATAAACGATTGATATGGTTAATTTTTTGTTTGAAAAATAAAGGTTATTTGCGTATGTGCCTAGTTTGTGTGTAATTGAGTGTTAGTATGTTTGTGTATGTACTGTTGTTAGCACGTATATATGAATGTATGGCATATTTACACATATTTCCACTGTCAATTGGTGGGAAGGAGTGGGACAAAGGAAGAGAGTGTACGAAGAGAAGAGTGGGTGAGGGAAGAGGAAATGGATTGTTGCAATCAGAATTTCGTTTTCTTTCTAACTTTGTGGTAGCTAAAGGTTTATTTGGATTTGAATAAAAAATGTCTGTTTTGTGAGGAATTTTATTGAGTGATGATGATGATTAAAATTAAAATCATCACGTTTTTTTTATGTGGTATGATATTTATGGACAGTTAATAAAAATGATTGGTTTTGGGTATCTTTTTCATTAATAATATATATATATATATAATAACAATAATAATAACAATAATAAAATATAGAAGTAATATACATACACAATAAATAAATAATAGTCATCATCATCATGTCATGCCGCAAGCACGCATATCCCTGACCCTCTCTCACCACTTCTCCCTATCGTTCATCGCCTCCGGCAGGTCTTCAAGGCTACATTTCGTATCCTCACGTGGCTGCTGTATGTATGTTCGAGCTGGTTGTCCTGCTTTTGGTCGGCCATGATGTACTCCTTTTGGTCGGCCATGATGTACTCCTTTTGGTCGGCCATGATGTACTCCTATGGACCCCCGTCCATAGGAGTACATCACTTATGAGCTCTTCCCTGCTTCTCCAGCAGTGTCCTGCATGTCTGGTTCGTCTAACTTGGATAGTTTTCGTGATGGGAGGCAGGTGGCCGTATAGTTGGTGCCTTGAATAGTAATATAATAAAATAATAAGATTAACATTTATGGTAATAATTGTTTTTAATAATACTTAATGCAATATTGTGAAAATTAGTGCTTATAATTCTTGACAATACTAAAATATTATTTCGATTTACTGGCAATACTTGTGGGTGTTCATAATATAATGTGAGGAAAATGGTACTTCCGGTCGATGGTTCTGTTGTATGATTAGTGTGCTGTCGAGAATGGTTGATGGTTGGTGTGCCAATAAGAAAGGTTTTGGGGAAACAAATTGAAGATGGTTAAAGGACAAGGGGGAAGCTTTAGTAACTAAAGTGAACATAGATGGCAGAAATATATGTAAATATGAAAATAATAGTGGTGCTTAAAAAAATGAGAAGAGATAAGGAATTTAGTTTAGGTTTTGGTGAAATGTTTGTGTCGAATTTTGATAGGAGATGTTTGTTTTCGTGTCGACATTTTGAGATTATCTTGGATTTGTAGTTTAGAAGTGTATACTGTGATCGGTGGGTGATTATCGCAATTGTTTCGAGAAGGCAAAGTAAGCATCTTTTTGATATTTTTTTTTTGTCGGCAGGGGCTAATTTTATAACTTCCCAAGTTATGCTTGGTGTAAAATTCTTGTCTTTCAGTTTTCAAATGTATGCTGATAGAGTTGTATTATTCGAGTATTTTTTATTTATTTTGAGAACAAGAGTTTGTGGTCGTATATTCTTTGTTTTTTATCTAGTAAGAACCATAAAACTCTTATATATATATATATATATATATATATATATATATATATATATATATATTATCTAGAAAATTTCAAGTAAAATTTGGTTTGTCTATATGTATATATATAATCTAGAAAATTTTAAGAAAAATTGGGTCAGTAAAAAGAAAAGAAAGAAAATAAAATTCACTTTACTTTTCAGATTTGTTTTCTAAAATTACAATTATTCTTTTATTGTATATCAAAGGCTAAGAGCAATGTAACAACGTTGAATAAATCAATGTGATTAAAACGATGAAAAAATATTTGAAGGAACTAATTTTTTATAATTTTTTTCTTGTGAATTTTCATTGGACGAAATTTTGGTATGGAAGTCTGTGTTATAAATCCTTTAAGAAGCCATAACTCATTTTAACGAGTATCAACTGACAGTTGATACTCGTTTATCATCCGATGTGAAAAAATTGTCAGTGTATATTTCTTTGAACAATTCTTCAAGTTTTAATTTATGTTTTAGGAAAAATATTTCCTTTTGTAATTTAATCATGAAAATATGCCACGAGGAGACATAATCCTAAAAATTAGATTTGTAAAAGTAATAACTATTATTATAACTATTATTACTCTCTTGATCTCCATACTATTGAAAGTTCGAAGAGATATAAAACTGTTTCAACCAATGAATTACCAATGTTGTTTCAGTTATAATTGATGTAAGTAGATTTTTCTGTTTTTTAGATAGAAATTGGGATTGAAATTAGAAATGAGTCTTTCTTACAAAAATAAAGATACTAAAAAAATTTCTTTTTTTTTATAGTTTGAATATAGGCTATTAATATTGCCGTAACAAAGTGTGAATGATTTTTAACTGATCAATTTAACCAATTGAAGTGACCCTATCAGGTACTACCAGTACATGTCACAGTGGACCTAGGAGTAATGGCCATAAAGTAGTTGTTTTTTTGGAGGTGCCCGTAGTGTAATGGTTATCGTTGCAGGAATTGGACACGGCGTTACGAGTTCAATTCCTGGACTGATTGCATTTCACATAGCACTAATACCCTTGGGAAAGGTATGAATCCAATGATTCTCCCTCCAGCTATGGGTAAATTGTAGGGCAGACTTGGTTCTGTAGCCTTGGTGAGGCAACTAGTGTAGGAGAAGGAAAACTCTGAATTGAAACCTGTTAAACTCCGCTTAAAAAGATTGACCTTGTGTCATATCCTGCCTGAGCGGAGGGGTTGGGTAAATATGATAAAGTAGTGGTTCACAATCTCAAGATATCCAGAATTGGAGCCTCAATATCGAATAGATTTTTAGTAACATATCCAGGACGCCTATTTTTTTTGGGGGGGGTCTTACTCCTCTATTGGGGAAACTGTCAGGGTTTTCTAAACCCCACCAACTGGGAGAATTTATCACTGAGTTTGACACGTACGAGTAATAAATCGGAAGTTACAAGTCTATTAATACAGAAATTTTCATTTGCATGGAAGGAAAGGAGAAAAAGTTGGCAGAATATTTGTAGCTTTTTTCATTGTTCCACTTTCAATAATTAAAATTTCGAGCGTATGTTTTGACTCACAGTTTGAAATATAAATAATTATAAAAGGCTGACATACGTGGTGCCTTCAATAAGTTTTCAGACTTTTTTGTACAATCATTTAAAATTGTCGTAGACTCTTGAAAATTCAGTATGTTATGGCTATACATCTTTTGAGATGACTGACCAATTTTTATGATTTCAGCTTCAAATGAACAGCTACAGCAGCAATTGGAATACACACTGAGTGTCAGAGCTGGTGAATTTCACAAATGCAATCTAAACGTGAGGACACTTTAGATGAACGATATGCAATAAAATTCTGTTTTAAACTTGGAGAAAATGCCACAGAAACGTATGGAATGCTTCAGACTGCTTTTCGACCATCTTGCATGAATCGACATGAGTTTTTGAGTGGCATAGGAAGGAAGGCAGGGAGTCTGTGAGGGATGATGAGAAGTGTGGGAGGTGTAAGGAAGTCAGTACACCAGAGTTTATTGGCCGAAGGGTTAGGGTTAGGGTTACTATGTTGAGGTTTTAAGGGAGTTCAGGAAGAGATTCCTAGGGAAGAGGTGAGCACTCTTCAAATCGGGTCAGTGGCATTTCCACCAGGACAATGCACCAGTACACAACTCCATCCTTTTCACAGACTATTTGAGCAAGATGGGCATCAACATAGTTCCTCAGCTTCCCTAAAGTCTAGACCTTACTCCCTGTGACTTTTGGTTATTCCCTAAGCTCAGAGGTTGTCGTTATGAGACAATTGAGGAGACGAAAGAGGCTGTGGCGAAGATCATTGACACGCTCACACAAGAGGACTTCCATGGGGCCTTCCAGAAGTTGTTGGAATGGTACAACAAATGCTTTGCAACCGGAGGGGATTACTTCGAAGGGGACTAGAGTTTCATGTGTGTACTATCAATAAAAGTGGCCATACGAAAAAAGTCTGAAAACTTATTTAATGATCCTCGTATGTACAACCAAAATTTTGGTTGGTTGGTTTCTTTGTTTTATGGCATATCAACTCTTTTTAGGTTTTTTAATGCCAAAGCCATTCTCTTATAAAAACAATAGTGGTACTATTTAACCCATAGCTGGGAGGATAAGGGGGTTCATACCTTTCCCAAGGGTATTCGCCCGAAAGTGAATGTAATAGCGCGACTGGAGTACGAACTCGCGTACTACAATTCCGCAGTCCATCGCTTTAACCATTACAACACGAGGACACCCCCCTCCAAAATTTTGTATATTGATTTGCTTAGCCTTGTATTAGTAGGAAGAAAATATCGAACTTGTTTTGTGATGTTCTTTATTCCAAATTACCAATGACCCCATAATAGAGAGAAATGTCCCCTAAACTACAGAAATGCCGTCATGACACAAACGACATTCTGTTTATCTATTTTAAGTCGTAATGGCTGCACTTAATTAATTCAGCAAATGTCAAATGATTATAATTTCATGTATGTCAAAACAATAATTCTTCTGTTCAATTTTTGCTGACCAAACAACAAAGTTGTCATTTCACTGATAATAAAACATTATTTCCAAACGTAAATGTCTTTCAGTTCATTTTAATGAAAATTACCACGGGTATCACTTATCATTTGCAAAGGCAATATGAAGTAAACCCCTCAGTGAGGCTTAAAATATCCAGACTGTACCCCCACTGCCTTGTAGAGGATTAAGGCCTTCCCCTTGTACCATATTTACCCAACCCGGGCAATATATGACACAAGGTCAATTTTTGAGTGGAGTTTAACGGGTTTGAATTCAGAGTTTTCCTTCTCCTAGACTAGTTGCTTTACCAAGAGCTGAAGAACCCAATCTGCCCTACTAATTGCCCATAGCTGGAGGGAGAATAATTGGATTCATACCTTTCGCAAGGGTATTAGTGCTATGTGAAATGCAATCAGCCTCGTCCAGAATTTGAACTCGTGTCGCTGTGTCCATTTCCTGCGACGATAACCGTTACACCACGGGCACCTCCGAGGTTTTCCCCTTATAAGATGTATCTTGGACTGGATTCTTAACTGCATCTGATGGTAACGCTACAGATTTAAAGATCTTGTGAGTTTGAGTAACGCTTTCACAATCATTTTTCCTTGGCACAGAGTGTTAGTATCTGTTAAGGTCCTATCAACAGAACTGTTTCAAAATTATTCATATTTGATAGGACAGTGTGCAAAAAAAAAAACTTAACTGCTAAAAAATATAAATGTAAACATACAATAAACGCGATTCCCTAATCTGTAGACATAGAATATACCAAGACGAGTTTAGATGCCGTTAAAATTAATTAATCAATCAAAAAGAACCTTTTTATCATTTTTTTAAATCTTTGAAATTTCAATTGTTTCTAAGACGACAACGGAGAAGAAAAATGTTTCAAATATACAGAAAGTTTTTTTTTTTTAATTTGGGTCAATTTAAACTGACTGTATTAACACATTATCGTTGGTGCGTGTAATAGAGGCTCAGAGGTTCGATTGGTGCAATGGCTTTCGTTATAGAAAATAGAATCAATGAGCCAGGCTCGATCCCAGATCAAGGTCTTCACGTTTCACTTCACACTAATGTCTTTGGAACAATCGTAACTAGTAGGACAAACTGTGTTCTTTAGCCTTAGTTTGGCAACCTAAGAGAAGAAAAACTATGAATTCAATTCAGATTTACTCCACTTACAAAAAAAATATTTCTCTCGTAGGGGTTAGATAAAAAAAGCACTCACAGAAATTTAGGAGGAGTACTTGGGGAAACGGTTATCCTCTCAGGAAAGGATTTATGCTTTTTCTCATAATGATCATCGAATGGTTATCTATCGGAATCAAATAATATCCAGTTTCTTGGTCACACACGCCGATTCTTTTCTCCGATATGCAATTTCCTTCATCCACACCTGCAGAGGCAACTCTCTTTCGCATCTTTAAGAGTAATATCTACTTACCGAGCCAAGTCATTAGATTTTTTTTCTTTTGTTCAGCCATATTCACGATTTTTAGATTTTCCTTCCTTTATTCAATATTAACAGATCCAGTCTCTTTTGTATGAATAGAATATTCAAGTCTCTTTTGAGGAACATACTGTTTTTCATCTTGTTTCATTCACTTATGGTGTATTTTAAAATCTCATCTTTTTTTCCACGTAGACGATATTTATACGTTTTTTTCAGTTTTCGCTTTGAGGTAATTACTTCAGATTCGATTATTCTGAGTTGAAATGACATTGAGATTACGTTTGTCTTTCCAAATGTCTTCTATGTTGCAATATTCAGGTGTTTTTAATTATTTTTTGTTACACCTCCTTTGGAATCTTCTTTTTATAAACTTCTCGCATCAACTATTCAAAAAAGAACAAGAATAAAATATAATCTTTGCACAGAGCGTATACATTATTAATAAAATGTCTATATACAGATCCAAATCCGTTTTGTAATTCATCCAATAGTTCCCAAAAATGCCCTCGTAAATTGTTTTTCTTGCAATTATTTCTGAAATCATCCAATTCAATCTTAATTTTTTCGCACTGTGGCTGTTTTTGATCAGAATTGGCAATTTGTTCCCAAAATATATTATCTATTAGTAAAAAAAAATCCAATTTGTTAATAGACTCAGTTTTGGAAATCTGCCTTGAAAGTTAATTTTTAGTTTTTGTTTTGTTTCCAATATTCCTTGTTTGTTTGTAATACAGATTTTTTTGTGTTTTTTATTTTCCGATTCTTTCTTTAATACCATTTTATCGCTATCTTGGCAGTTTTGAACGGCAACCATGATCCTGTCTGTGTTTGTAAGCCAGAGTGCCACAATTTGTAAACAATCTTAGATGATAATTCTTTTTTTTAATATTTTTATACGTTTGTAGCCTATCTAAGATCTTTAGTATTTCTTGGCATCGTTCATTTTCCGATTCATTAATTCGGCTTCTTAATTTTGCTGCTGGGGAAACATCTAATCCTGCTGATTTAATGTTACATTCACTCTTCGGGACCATCCAGCGTGGTTCTCGACAACCTTGTCGAATGACCAATAAAAAACTGATACCTCAAACCTATTTCGGCACACGAAGACCTGTGCCAACAGTCTAGTGCCCAAACTGCCCAGTAGACTAGAGCTTTAGAATACATCGATTGTACCTCTGCAGAAAGGTAAGACTTCACACCTCAACAATATCACCTGTTGGCCGTGTGTGGCGATCTTTACTGTTTCAGGACCAGACCCTGATGACTGAAAGGTACGTGATCTGACAACCAAAGATGTTACGTGACCTGCAACACTCTATTTTTAGCCTTTACTGGGCTAGACAGACGGTCAGAGAGGCCCTATCGGATCAGTTGGCAGGTCATATCAAGCTCTCGCACCCATATAATTTACTCGACTGAATTCTTTAAATTGCTCCTGTTTCGAACAAATACCCAACTCTATTTCACCTGAAAGAATCTAGGAAGTGGTTGCTAAGAGTCAATTGCACTGAGATAGTGATACTTTAACACGTTTGTGAGAAAACAAACGATTGATATTAAATGGAATTATCAGTGTTAGATAGAAATACTTGAAACCATTTAACTGTACGCAAACAAATGACTAATATTAGATAGAATACTTAGTCATAAATACTTGACAACATATAACTGAATGCAGAAAATTAGCTCAAACTCGTTTACAAATAAAGATAACTACAAACTATTCAATCACACACACACACTTATATATATATATATTTTAGGAGGTGCCTATTGTGTAATGGTTATCGTCGCAGGAAATGGACTCGGCGACACGAGTTCAAATCCTGGACCTGACTGATTGCATTTCACATAGCACTAATACCCTTAGGAAATGTATGAATCCAAATATTCTCCCTCCAGCTATGGGTAAATAGTAGGACAGACTAGGTTCTTCAGCCTTGGTGAGTCTAGGAGAAGGAAAACTCTGAATTCAAACCTGTTAAACTCCGCTTAAAAAATTGACCTTGTGTCATATCCTGCCCGAGCAGAGGGCTTGGTATATATATATATGAAGGGTTTTGCATGAAATAATTCATAAGGGTCATTTAACCAACTAACCAAACCAAACTTATACTTAAGCGAGTCAGTTACATTTAAAGCTGTATCCTTTAATTAGACTTATTGAAAACATATTTATTAAATAATATAAATGTAAAATAATATCAATTACCCATTAATTCACTGTTGTGTTACCGACCTTTATAAAGGAAGTCATCAGAAACTCTTGAAAAATAAAAATAAAAATAAAGATATTTATTGATACTTGTTTAAAGGTTGTCATATATTAGTATTATTAGTAGCCATTGACCTAATGAGTAGAGTGCCCGCCAATGGTCCGGGAGACCGGGGTTATATCCCACGCTGAGTCATACCAAAGACTCAAAAAATGGTACTTGATGTTGCCTTGGTTAACACTCAACATTATAAGGTACGGATCAAGAGTAAAGTGGTGCAATTCAGGGGAAGGAGTAGTACTCTTCCTTACGCATCTGTGTAGTAGCTACTGAAAAGGGAGCCTTTGGGTTTACTCTCGACTCAGGTAGACGACTTTACTTACTTTACTAGTAGCTTTGGTTTGGCCGGTTGAAAATTTTTTTCCAAGAATATCATTATCATTTCTGATAAAAGTGGTGGTATTGTCATTATGGATTCTTCTCATTAAAACAACAAGATAAAGTAATTATTAAATGACAAAAACACACACACATACACACCCATATGAGCGTGTATGTGTGTGTGTTTTTGTATATATATGTGTGTGTGTGTGTGTGTTTTATATATGTATATATATATATATAATTTTTTTTTTTTTTTGCTGGTCAACGAGACACCTCATCTATGATTGCAACAATAAAAGTAAAGTTGGCGAACTTCGTCGTGGGTGACCCTTTTCAATAGATGTCACACTGGGGTGTTGGGGAAGGTGCTACTCAATTCCAGGATTGCTCCACTTTACCCCTGATTCTTACCTTATAATTCTTACCTTATAAAGCAAGGAGGCATCAAGTACCATCTTTTGAGTCTTTGGTATAACTCGACCTGAACCACGGTCTCCCGGACCATTGGCGAACATTCTACTCATTAAGCCAAGACACTGTTTATTGTTAGAGACTTACTCTTAATGAACGTCCTCTCCTGTCTTGGTGAGGAAGTAGTTTACGTTAAAACCTTTCTCAATGTTTAAAAATGTATGCATACCAAATATAGTAGTTCTATATCAAACTGTTTGACAGATTATTGAGCGTAGACAAACTCTTAACATTTATATAGAGAGCCTAAGATTCTATCCAACGAACAGCTTTTTCTCAGTCATTCTTTTTTATTCCTTTTCATTCTCTCTCTCTCTCTCTCTCTCTCTCTCTCTCTCTCTCTCTCTCTCTCTCTCTTGGGGTGGGGAGATCCTTTGATGCTCTTTGTTTTTTATCTTCAAGTGCAAATAAATAAATAAACAAAAGCTCAATTTTAGGAAATCGATAAAAACATTTTTTTAAATCAAGGATTTTTTCGTTTTACCCTTTTGCTGAACGATAAGTTTTTAAATTCTTGTAAAGTGGAGGAATTATTTTCACATAATTTGCAAAATAGAGAGTGATGTTCATGTGGCACAATAATTTGGATATATATATATATATATATATATATATATATATATATATATATATATATATATATATATATATATATAAATGGATGTGTGTATTGTGAGTAGCCGCTAAAGTTAGAGCAATTTTTATCCTTGGCATTTTTGAACGGCGTCAGATTGTCTGGAAGGTCTTCCTTTGTCTGTCTATTTTGGCGCAAAGACCACGCAAAGAGCTGTGCCCATGTGAACCCACGTGAACTTGCATGAATGTGTGAGACCGAAGGTAAGGGGCGGCAAGGACCAAGAATGTTGATAAGTAGAGCCTAAGACTTGGAAACGAAGAGTCAGGTAGTCAAACCTATGATACAGAAACGAAGCAGTGGAGACTAACGCTCGGAGAAGAGAAGGGTGTCGAGCAGTCAGAGGGCAGCATAGAGTCAGAATTGCCAGGTTGAGCTGTGAAGACGATGACCAGAAATGATTATAGTTATCGCTATATCCACACATAAACATAACAGTGCTCAAAATACCACAGATCTCTCATTCTTACGTTTTGCTATTTTAAATCTATTTTTATCTTTTCTTCCTTCCTCCCTTTATCTTTTGTTGATTTTCATTTTTTTTTGTGTTCAACTTGTTAAATGTTTACTTGACCGGGTGTAAGGAGAAATTACAGAGTCCTCACTTGACGGACGGGCGATTAACACCCAACCAACCCGCCGTGTAGGTTTATTTCATATTCAAAGAAAATTATGTATTAAAAAATCGGTCAGCAATACAATATATAAAGTACAATAACATGAAAACAATAAAGCACTACCTTTTAATTAACAATTTTTTCCAAAACAACCTTTACACAATCCTCTACTACATAGGGGCCTTCTAGCTATGTATCTATGCATAAAGTTTGATTAGCTAAGAAGAAGACAATTGAATTACACGATAGTAATTAAAATATCACTTTGCTTGTGTACCGTTAGTGACAAAAATATCGCTCAGCATGAGAAATGGAGCAATAAGTTCAATCGTAGAATTTTATTACAAATTTTAATCCTTATAAAAAAAAAAAAAAACAACATATCGGCAGTTTTTTATTAACTAAAAAAAATTGCCAACATTTAGTAAAATTGCAAAATAATATTTTTTGTGATTATTTACTTTCTTTTCCAATGTAAACGTATATTATTGTTACTCCTTTTTAAAATCCTCTTTTAGTGGATCTTAGAAAATATCTTTGCAAATTTTCTTTATTTTTTAACAGTATTGTTCCTTTCATCTTTTTTAAACTTCCTAATTATTTTTCTCAGATTGACATCTTTTCACCCCCGATTTTTCTTTCTTTTTAATTTCCTTGAATTTTTTTCATCTACAAGTTGAATAGCATCAAATATTGATAAATGACAGCTGACATGCGTTTCGATTGAATATGAAAATTATCGATAAAATCTTTCAAAATTGTTTCAGATGAACCACTTAGTGGCCTTGGATCAGCAGGAAATAACATTTGGTCATTTTTTTTTATATCTTTGAACGTGATTTTGCAGGAATTATTTTTCCCTGCCCCATTATCTATATATTGACACGCTTGAACCCATCTACCTCCTTTCATCCACAGGGGTTTTTTTATGTGGAAAGGGAAATACAATAAATAGACTCATATAGGTAAAATGAAAAAAAAAAAAAATATTCACGCACTTCCTTTTATTGTACGAGTTGGCGTTTATAATATAATTTTGTTGACTACTTCTGCCTTTATCTGCGTATAAAAACCTTACACTTTCTGATAACTTATTATTCTCCTTTCTGTCTTTACGGCATATCAACCACTATGGATTATTTGATACCAAATCCAGTTCACAAACTTACACATGAGTAAATGGTTTCAGGTATTTCTATGTAACATGATTGGTTGGTTGGTTTCTTTGTTTAATGGCATATCAACTCTTTTTAGGTTATTTAATGCCAAATCCATTCTCCTAGAAGAACAGCAGTGGTACTATTTAACCCATAGCTGGTAGGATAAAGGGGTTCATACCTTTCCGAAGGGTATTTGCCCGAAAGTGAATGTAATAGCGCGACTGGAGTACGAACTCGCGTACTACGATTCCGCAGTCCATCGCTTTAACCATTACACCACGAGGATACCCCCTATGTAACATGAGTTAGTTTATTTGATATAATATGTTTACGCAGCCAAGTAGTTTTTATTTCTCTACAGTTTTATTCGCAGAGATTTAATGATTTCAAGTATTGCTATTCAGCAATAATTTATTTGTACTTAGTTGATTGGTAAGTTGGATGGCTGAATTTTCCAGAATTGTTAAAAGTGTTATATTTTTAGGTTTAACCCTGTATATCTCAAGAAAGAGAGAACATCATCCCTGTGGACGATCTCAAACATATCTCTCATATAATCTGTTTTAAAATGCCGCTCTCCTGTGACAGCTAGAGCTCCACATTCCACTAGCATATGTTTAATGGTGTAAGGTGTCTGGCATGTCAAACATTGTGGTGGCTGTCCCTGCTTGAGTATAAAAGAATGAGTGAGACTTGTGTGGCCAATCCGCAGTCGAAATATAATGACTTGTTTCCTTCTTAATTTTCAGAAGGCTGGTCTCCCTTCTCTCAAAGTGGGATTTATTTGGAAGAGTTTTTTGTTAATGTTGTTATTCCAGCGTTGTTGCCATTTTGTAAGAAAAAATTTATTGATTCGGGGTTTCAAGTCAGTATACGGGATGGAGATATTATCGGTTTCACAGCGGCAGAGGACAACACTACCATGATAACAGAAGCTGATTTTTTTAGGATAGAGCAGGTTGTTTCTAATGATAAATTTGCTTAAATCATATAATATCAATAATCTTCATCCGTTGTCGAACTCATTATCATAAGACTTTTAATACAGTTCAACATTTTTCAATGTATGCATTGAAATATAAAAAAAGAAGTCTTATAAAAAGTGAACTTTCCTCAATTACTGCTCATAGATATTAATATTGTAGTGTCAACTAACTGCTTATTAGTGTTTCACAGTAAAAGAAGAGAATGATATGTACATATTCATAAAAGAACAAAGGGAAAGAAAGCAAGACTGATAACACATCTACCTTCCGACCTTCCCCTCTAAAGAACAAAGATTCCTATGAACCAGAAAATATAAAGTCAATGCAAATTCACGCGGCCTGTGATTCTGTTTCTACGCTAAAAATATTTCTGCAATGCTGTACGTTACGGTGAACAAACAAGCGATGTTGACAGTTGGTATTTTTCTTAAATTGTTTCTTTTTTTTTCTATTCGATATAGTTGTAAATGAATATATCAATTAAAATGAATATTAATATGAAGTTGATATTGCGATATAAATTTGCGAAACTTATTTTGAAATTAAGTAAATGCCTCTAAAGAGATTCATGGTTGTAAACATGTATCTTTTTTGTCCTGATTATATATGTATGTTTGGTTTGATTTGGTTTGGTTTGATTTGGTTTTATGACATATCAGCTCTTGTAGGTTATTTAATGAAAAATCCTCGTTATACATATACATTTAATATATATGATTTGTTTAGTTTGGTTTTATGGTATATCAACCATCGTAGGTTATCTAATGACAAATCATGTTTATACATATATACTAAATATACATGATTTCCTTTAGTTTGTGTTTATGCCATATCAACCATTGTAGGTTATTTAATGCCAAATCATCTTTATACATATATATATATTAAATATATATAATTTGTTTTGGCTGGGTTTTATGGTATATCAACCATTAAATAACTAAATTGATTTTACAGATTATTTACTTATTTCACACATCATTTACTTATTTAATGCCAAATCCTCTTTATGCACGTATATTAAATATATATTATTTGTTTTGGTTGGGTTTTGTGGCATATCAACCATTGTCGGTTATTTATTGCCAAATACTCTTTATACATGTATATACTAAATATATAGGATTTGTTTTGGTTGGGCTTTATGGCACATCAACCATTGTCGGTTATTTATTGCCAAATACTCTTTATACATGTATATACTAAATATATAGGATTTGCTTTAGTGGGGTTTTATGGCATATCAACCATTGTCGGTTATTTAATGCCAAATCCTCTTTATATATGTATATACTAAATATATATTATTTGTTTTGGTTGGGTTTTGTGGCATATCAACCATTGTCGGTTATTTAATGCCAAATACTCTTTATACATGTATATACTAAATATATAGGATTTGTTTTGGTTGGGCTTTATGGCACATCAACCATTGTAGGTTATTTATTGCCAAATACTCTTTATACATGTATATACTAAATATATAGGATTTGCTTTGGTGGGGTTTTATGGCATATCAACCATTGTCGGTTATTTAATGCCAAATCCTCTTTATATATGTGTATACTAAATATATATTATTTCTTTTGGTTGGGTTTTGTGGCATATCAACCATTGTCGGTTATTTAATGCCAAATACTCTTTATACATGTATATACTAAATATATAGGATTTGTTTTGGTTGGGCTTTATGGCACATCAACCATTGTCGGTTATTTATTGCCAAATACTCTTTATACATGTATATACTAAATATATAGGATTTTTTTTTGTGGGGTTTTATGGCATATCAACCATTGTCGGTTATTTAATGCCAAATCCTCTTTATATATGTATATACTAAATATATATTATTTGTTTTGGTTGGGTTTTGTGGCATATCAACCATTGTCGGTTATTTAATGCCAAATACTCTTTATACATGTATATACTAAATATATAGGATTTGTTTTGGTTGGGCTATATGGTACATCAACCATTGTAGGTTATTTATTGCCAAATACTCTTTATACATGTATATACTAAATATATAGGATTTGCTTTGGTGGGGTTTTATGGCATATCAACCATTGTCGGTTATTTAATGCCAAATCCTCTTTATATATGTATATACTAAATATATATTATTTGTTTTGGTTGGGTTTTGTGGCATATCAACCATTGTCGGTTATTTAATGCCAAATACTCTTTATACATGTATATACTAAATATATAGGATTTGTTTTGGTTGGGCTTTATGGCACATCAACCATTGTCGGTTATTTATTGCCAAATACTCTTTATACATGTATATACTAAATATATAGGATTTTTTTTGGTGGGGTTTTATGGCATATCAACCATTGTCGGTTTTTTAATGCCAAATCCTCTTTATACATACAAATTAAATATATATGATTCGTAAACGCATAGTTTGTAGATAACATTTTAAAACTCGTCATAGCTCATGTGTTTGCATACAATTAAATGATTATACATATGACTTGTAAGTTAATAGTTTGTAGGTAATGTTTTATTCATTAGAATGAGAGCTAATTTGTTTGCACACAGTTAAATGCTTCCAAATATTCGAACACGAATAGTTCTATTTAGTATGAATCGTTTGTTTGGACTCAAATGGTTTCAAATATTGCTAACATGAGTAGTGTTGTGTAGTCAGATACACGAATATGGCCATGTGCGAAATGGGTGAAATGGACATCAAATACTGATTACGATAGAACATATAAATCTCGGAATTCGAAAACACGTAACGAGTTCTTGTTCAGGTACGAAACCTTTTTATTAACTTTGAGTTAAATGTTCCGACGTATGGAGGAGAGACACAATCTTCTATGCTGTCTCATTCATTTAGCCCCCAACTTGAGCGGCCCCCCATAGGGCGCAAGTTCGCCTTGCGCCTGCGAGCTCCAAAAGTCGATTCTTCTCGTTTGGCGTCTAGTACCTGACTCTCTTTTCAAATTCTCACACAAACCTCTGCGCGCTTTCAGTGCGTGAAGTCACCCGCACCCTGTCACCGCGTTTCGTCTCGGATTATTATGACATCTGAGTGACACCTCCATCCGCGTTAACACCTGCTTCAATGTTGTACCTAACTAACCCATGTGCTGAGCCGAAAGGTTATCAGTCCAACCAAACTCAAAGGCATGAACCGATGGTTTGGTTTGGTTTGGTTTGTTTTTTTTGTTTTTGTTTTTTTGGTCTTATGGCATATCAACCTTTGTGGGTTATTTAACGCCAAATCCATTTTTATGTAAATAATCCGTTCTATTGAAAACAGTTCCGTTTAGCATAAGTGCACAGTTTAATTGTCAAAAACATTTCCATTTCAAACTATTCAAGCAGTTATATGTAATGATTCAGTTAAGTGTAAATACAGTTTTAATGTCGAAAAACAGTTCTATTTGAAATAATTCAGTTTAGCATAAGCATGCATTTTAAGTGTAAGTACGATTTAATTGTCAAAAACGTTTCTATTTCAAGCTATTCAGTTTACTCAATTCATTTTAGCATAAGTATGCTGTTAGTTCTATTTAACCCTTAGATAGGGCCCTATCAGGTGCTACCACTCCGGGCCAGAATGGACCTGGGAGCGATGGCAATGAAGGGGTACTCCGCATTCCCCAAAGCTCCAGCACTACTGGAACCTCACCATCAGATTGTTTAGTGTCATATCCAGGACACTCCTTGGGGGGTCTTACCCCTCTGCAGAGGTGCAGTCAGTGTATTCTACAGCCCCAGCTGACTGGGCAAGGCATGAACCGAAATCCCTCGGCTATTTTATAACAGTAGTTTTATTTACAAAAGACCAAATGGTTTCAAGAAATCGTTAAGTAATACTAACAATTCAATGTAGACACACAATTAAAGAATTTTACGTATTGCTAATCAACACAAATATTTCTACATCCCATTAATTATTTGTTAGTTCACATTTAAATTGTTCCAATTATTACTTTGTATCATTAACAATTCAATTAAACATGAGTTATTTGCATTTCCCATAGGAAAACATTAGTCATTTGTTTGCACACAGTTAAATGGTCAAACGATTCAATTTCTAACAGCTCAATTTAACGTAACATATTTGTTTGCACACAATTCTATTTGACCCATAGAGAGGAGCCTACCAGGTGCTACCACTCCGGGTCAGAGTGGACCTGGGACCGAATGGCAATGAAGGGGTACTCCATATTCCCCAATCCCAAAATGGGGGTATACAAGTATTTGGATCAGAAAAAGCAGTGGAACAAGGGAATAAGGTGATAGCGATTGAAGATGGTTTGCCTGGGAAGGTCCCCAACATCTTGAAAAGGAGACTGGAGGAATTGAAAATGAAAGGAAGAATCGAGACCATCCAGACCACAACTTTATTAAGATTGGTTACAATACTGAGAAGAGTCCTGAAGACCGGAGGCAAATCATTGTCGCTCAGATTCCAGTAAAACATCACATTTAACACTAGTATGAAAAGCTCGCGAGGAACATAATGATAATAATAATAATAAATTGAAAAAGCTGCGAAACATGAAAGTGACGATTGTACCAATTGTGATTGGTGCTTTTGGCACAACAACTAAAGGATTATTAAAAGGCCTGGAGCACTTGGAAGTTGGCGGACGGGTAGAGACTATTCAAATGACAGCATTGCTGAGAACGGCCAGAATCCTGAGACGAGTCTTATAGACTTGAGGAGACTTGCTTATAGTCTTATAGACTTGAGGAGACTCAAACTCCAGTGAAAACCCATCAGCTAACACTGATGTGAAAAACTCTAAAGGAGTAAATAATAATAATAATAATAATAATAATAATAATAATAATAATGACTGACATCGTTTGCTTGTTGTTTTGTTGTCACATTTTTTTGATAAATTTCTGTGCCACATTTTCCACAATTTTTTTTAAACAAACCGTTACTTTTAAGCATTTAAATCGTCATAAAATATTATGTTTATATTAAAACAATCTAAAAAATAATTTTCTGAATTAATTCAGAAAATCTGTTTCTTGTTCGTGTTTTTTTTCTTCTCTTATTTCCCTTCATTTTTTTTTGCAATAATCTGAATGAAGAATATGACAAAATAGTTGAATATAGCGTTCAAATTACGGGAAACTTCTATGCAAAATTATTCAGTAGGTGAAAATTACGGCAAACGAAAAACTGTACGAATTTTTTTATAGTGACACACGGAACAGTGCGAGGAATTCGATGACAGTCGCAGGTTGCCCATTCAGCTAGGGTCAGGGGTTGTAGAATACACGCACTGCATCTATGTAAAGAGGTAAGAACTCTTCCCCAACAAGTATCTTAAATTTGACACTAAAAAACCTGATGATGAGATTCCAGCATTGCTGGAGCTTTGGGTAATGCGGAGTCCCCCTTCAATGCCATCAATCCCAGGTCTACTCTGGTCCGGAATGGTAGCACCTGATACGGTCCTATCTCTGCGTCAACTAGAACTAAATTGCGTACTTAAGCTAAACTGAATTACTTGAAATAGAACTGTTTTTATATCTAACCTGCCTACTTAAGCAAAACTGAATTGGTTGAAATAGAACTGTTTTGATATTTAACTGCGTGGACAAAAACTATACTTATACTAAACTGAATTGCTTGATTTAGAACTGTTTGACTAAACTGAATAGCTTGAAAAATGAATATTTTCACAATTAAACTCAGTACTGATGCTAAACTGAATTGTTTGAAATAGAACTGATTATTGGTATAAGAATGTATTTGGTGTTAAATAACCTACAAAGGTTGATATGCCATAAAAAATGACAACCAACCAACCAACCAACCGACAGCCGCAAAAGACACTGTGCTAGAAATTCGACGTCAGTCGCACAAGGCACGGGGCGAATAACTCTATTCCAGTCACATACAGCCCGGTGTTAGGACTTCTTTTTCAGTTCACTTATGCAATTCGATATCATTTGCACACTGTAAAATGAAGGAAATCAGTTTCAGTTGCACTCGGATTAGTGTGTGAAATTCGATTTCAGTCACACATGGCATGGAGGAAGGAATTTAAATATTGTCTCATGCAGTAGTGAAGGTGTTATTTTTCCTTACTAAAACTTTAATCTTTGCTGCTTAAGAAAATATAATTTTCATAAGTGATTAGGTGGGGAAGAAAGAAAAAAGAAAACGTTAACTAAACCTTTAACAAACTATACCTCTTCTTCTCTCATCAAACACAATCAGGAAGAAAAAGACACGAGATAAATTGTTTTCGAATTTATTTAAAGACAGAAGCCATTTTCTTAAGTAACTGTTTTTAAAAGAAGTCTTAAATACGTAAAATCTCTTCACGTTCCTAGTTTAAAGTTTTAAATACCATTTGCCGAATCTCACTTCTTTTCGACGACGAAACTTCAATATCTAGTAATAATGAATTTTAAAAGTTAATATTGAAAGGAAAATTAATGGATGGAGAAAGTTTTAAATTTGTTTCTGGTAAAGTTTTACATTAAAAAAGCCGATGTAATATTTTGCCTTTCTTATGAGAATGTAAAATGCCGTTCATTTGCATAATTTTACATACATTTACATAACATAAATTTAGCTTGGCTCTGGGGCTGCGAGTTTTGAAGTAGTATATTTTGATTCATTTTTTGCCGTACGTTACGTTCACATTTGTTTATTGTGGTTGTGTCGGCAACATCTGCGGCGTTGTTGAGGTTGATGACAGTGGTGCTATGAATTCGATCATTGCCAAAATACCAACTATTTTTATCATTAATTATTTTGACAAGAATTTTCTTCATTTTTTAAATTTTTGTTACAGCTCAGTCGGACCGTCAATCTACGGCAACGATGAAACAGCACTGATCAGGGAAAATCCTCGTTACTGAAGTTTGAGAATTCGTGTTTTCTAGCAATTAAAAGGTGATAAATGTTCAAATTTTTTAATCAATTATCTTATAGCCCAGTCGGTGAGGATTAAAACATGCTATCTTTATCCCTAACGGAGAGGTAATACTCACCCCTGAAAGGAGTCTTCTGGCTATGAAACTAAATAGCATTTGACGGGGAGAGTTCGGCTTTAGAAATTTAGAGAGTGTGGAGTATATGTTCATTGCCATTACTCCCCAGTACACTGTGACCCGGAGCTGTTGTACCTGTTATGGGTCAAATGAATCTGTTTAAAAAATGTTCGTATTCGATAGGACCGTATACAAAAAACAAACAAAAAACTCTCAACAAAAAACCACACCAAAAATGTGAATATGTAAAATAATCAGGGGCGCCCGGGTTAAAAATAGAAATGGATCGGCAGCAAATCAGCCACGAGTTCTGATTGGTGGGAAGAAATTCGAACGGAAAAGTCGTTAGGTGAGTGGGCATGGGATAGAAAAGAGGAAAAAAGGTCAGTTGAGTATAAGACGAGACGATTTAAAGACGGCAGTTGAACACCAGGTCTGATGATGTGAAAACAATCGAAAATTTCGGCGCCCATTTTGGGTGAGCTCCTGCGAAGCTGTGAAGACGACACTCCGAACAAGCACGTGCAAGAACTAGATCAGAAAACGAGAAGTGTAATATCAAGGTCTGTGTCTGCTCTCTCTCTCTCTCTCTCTCTCTCTCTCTCTCTCTTCACGACTTTTTATTTATCTTTGTCTAACTAAAGAGTTCCTATTCTATTTCTATCTTCTCTATGACTTCTCAGAGGTGTAGTAGCGAACTAGCTTTGTATTAACGAACCAAGACGGGGTTTTTGCTTGTTCATCACTTCTTCTTTTCATGACTGTGGAGGTTTCCACGAGGTCTGGCTGACTCTTACGGCGTAGTGTGCTATATACGCATAGACCCCGTTAGACTCGTGATAGTGCAAATGTTTGTGAAGGGAAATAGTAATATAAACGCCTGTCTGAGATCTGTAGCGTGACAACCTTCTATTTGTGCAGTGATAACATTACAAATATCAACGTAGAATGAAAGTGATTACTTACTGACATAAAATAACCCTAGACTGTTTGTCATACTGTTAAAATCAAAATATTTTTGATAATCTTTGTAATTCTATAGGCAATGAAATTATTTTTTTCTTCTTTCTCTTCTGTCAATCTCACAAATATTGAATAACAATACTGTCTAATATAGAATTTTTTTCAAATTCAAATTAGCAGATTTAACTACACATGCCAGAATGTTTCATTCAATTCATAGAAGCATCAATATTTGGAATCAATATTTGATTAACAAACAAAATTGTCTCTTTAATATTGGCAATAGTTTGACGTTTATTCAGTATAAGTACAGGGTGTCTCAAAATTGATGTAACCCATTAATAAGATAATGATTTATTACTGAGACAAGCGCAATGGCGGTCATTTGGAACACGCCCTGTAAAAACTGCATCTTTTGAACAAGAGACATCAAATCAATGTTTTTTTTTCATTGTTGTTATATCGGCTTTCAGGACATGCAATATATTTTTTTAGTTTCTTGTCTCAGTAATAAATCATTATCATATTAATGGGCTGCATCTATTTTGAGAAATTTTTTAATCATTTCGTCTCCAAATAAGTTGTGACAGAAAATATTTTCCTCTCTTGTTTAAGGCATTGTGATCGAAAATTAATTGCTGTATACTATTTTCAAATAAAAAACAAAATGCACTATTATTTGTAGAGTTATTAGCTGTCACATGGGTCCCATGTATATTGAGACATTACCTTAATATATTTATTCATTATAGCTATCGACTTAGGAAATGTAATCGGTGATCAGAGATTCGAAACCTGAACAAAGTTGTTTTCGTTTCACTTTGTGTTGTATACCACAACCATTATCATAATGATATCAATCCAACGGCGAAACAAATTAATATTCAAATACAGTCAAATACAAAACACAATAGACGGTCTCTGTGGTTCAGGTACAAACGGTTTATTAATTCTGATTTCTGTTCTTCGACACGAGGAGAGAGAAACAATTCTTACTATGCTAACCATAGTCAGAACCCCACAAACACGCAGCGCATCTGGTAGTGTTTAAGATCTCTGTCGGTTGAGATCAGCAAAACTCCAACTACATGCCTCAACGGTAGAGAACTCAATTCTCTATGCCCCAATGGCAGAAACTCAATTGTCTGCCTGCATGGTCCAATCTCAAATCCTCAACTCCGTGGTCGGACCCCAACTTCTCAACACCATGGTCGGAACTAAACTTCTCGACACTATGGTCGGAACTGCCTTGATTTTTTCAAAATCTTCCAAATCCTCAGCCTATCTCTTCTGGGCATGACGTCATCCACCCTCCAGCTCCATTTCCTGTCTAGAGTTTATTATGACAATGGTGTTTGTCATATCCTTTGTGCGCGAGCTTAAACTGTACCAATTGACTACACACCTGAACTCTTAAGCCGAATAGTTCAAAGCCCAACCAAACTGAATGATAAAATATAATTAATGAAAAATGATTAAAATAAAAAATCATTCCTTAATTGTATAACATTTGCTCTAGAGCCTCCGGCAAAGGCATGAATCAATCTTTTTTTCTCGGCTAGAAATAATTAGGCTGCTTAGCTAGGGTCCGGTAGCCACTCAAAGAGAATGAAAATTTTGAATTTAAAATCAGCGGTGCTCAGCTTAAGAATTGAATTTGTATCACATTGTACCCTTGGAAAAGAGACTAGGAAGATATATATATATATATATATATATATATATATATATATATATATATATATATATATATATATATATAATGGCTATTATCTCAGATTCGAATAACACCATCATTTGATATCATCATGCATACAAGAATGGTATACGTTTTTACTATCTGTCATTGTATTTGCCCAGTCGGCTGGGGTTGTAGAATATACCAACAGCTTCTCTGCAGTGGAGTAAGACTCTCCCAACAGGTGTCCTAAATATGACACTAAACAATCTCAGCCCAGTCGACTGGGGCTGTGGAATACATTGACTAATTCTCTGCAGAGGGGTAAAACTCCCCCAACGAGTGTCCTGGATATGACTATAAACAATCAGATGGTGAGGCTTCAGCAATACCTCTTTATTGCCATCGCTCCCAGGTCCACTCTTGCCTGCAGTGGTTGTACCTGATAGAGTCTTATCTATGGGTCAAATAGAACTAAACAGTGTACTTATGCTAACGTGAATTTTTGAAATAGAACTATTTTAATATATAACTGTGTGCAAACAAAAAACTAAACTTATACTCAACCGAATTGTTTGAAATAGCACTGTTTATATGTTTAGAAATAGATTTGGCTTTAATGACCTACAATGTTTGATGTGCCATAAAACCAAACCAAATCTATCTTTGTTCTCTGAAATATTCCACACTGTCCCCAAAATGCGCTGCTCCTGGTAAAGGCTGAAACTCGTTTTGACTTATAGTAAGTCCCACGGTAGTGCTTGTTTTATAAAACTATCCTTGAAATTCTGCATAGTCTCCTGAGAGTTGGCTACGAGGTCAAAATCGTTAGCATATAACAGACGCCTTATCGAAGATACAAAAACTTTGTTTATTACACAAATTACATGATGTTCAAAACACCACAAGAAGGACAATGTTGTAATGATAGTCCTTCAAAGCCATGTAAAAATCATCGCTAAGTATGAACACTCATACAAATGCACATACTTATAAACATATATATGTGATACTATAGTATTGCATTTTAGGATAGTTCGTTTATCAATTCTCTCTGTGCCCACGCTGTGTTTGAAAGATCCACAGACAAGGATTGACACAATCCATTCGGAACTTCTTCTGATGGTTGAGGTGATCCGTTGGATCAAAGTTGCCTGGGTGTTGGAAACTCAAAAACAAGAAGAACTCTCCGTCAACAATTAACAATCAATTATTGTTCGATGGTCAGTCTGCATACAGTAGCACGAGAGAGAGAGAGAGAGAGTGTGTGTGTGTGTGTGAGACAGAGACAGACAGACTGAGACAGAAACAGAGAGAAAATCTGTAATGGTCTATGAACAAACACAAAGAGACACCCCCCAGCCCGTCAGAATTCTCTGAACGCAAACTTCTCACTGACAACTGCCCGACTGGCTAACTTACTACTTTTTCAAAATTTGCTAATTTTTATATATTTAAATTCCGGATATCGGTGGATGTGATATCATCTTGCTAAACTATTTTATCATCTCTCAAGTGTCTAAAATTCACTGTTTTTATTTCCCCACAGAAAAAATATGAATCCACTTTGTTTACATTTTGGCCTTCCTTTGTTGAACGCTATGTACTCGCTTAAACTTGCCAATTTGACTTGCATTTCAGCTTAAAGATTTTAGTTAACTTAACAGCTAACTGAAAATCTCGTGTCCAAACCAAACCAGGTAATAAGATAATTAACCATCACGGCAATTGTGCTATATATATATATATATATATATATATGTGTGTGTGTGTGTGTGTGTGTGTGTGTTGATAGATAGATAGATTGATAGATATTAACAGACTAAAATAGATAGATGGATAGATAGATAGACAAAATACCAAATCGCTGAGGAACACTGAAGTAACAATAAGTAATGTAAGCAACCTGGGGCCTGTGTGCCATACCAAGCTAAACTTAGTAAACAACAAGAATAAGTCAAATACAAATAGACAATTAAAATTATCATACAAATTGAATAATGCTCAAAAGTAAAAATGATCTGAAAACTGACCTCTCTCTTTAAAGTCTCAAAATCCTGAAGGACAAAATATTTATATATCATATATTTTTTGAAGATTTTCTAACTTTATGTTTTAATATTCCTGATGGACAAAGTTAAACTGCTTTTGTGCAGTGATTCTTTTCCATTAAACTTAATCAAATTTTAGAAGAATAATGCATGCCTAATTTAACACCCAACATCACAAACACCAGCACTGATCTGTCCGTTGAAATTTAAACATTTCAAATGTATTAGATTTTTTATTACATTCAATGTTTAATTTTCCGCCTTGTTTGTTAACGTAAGCCCAACAGCAAAATCTTGTTGACAATTAAGTTTCTTTTCAGGGCCAATAGCCAACTCTCGTTTTCCTGAAACGACTAATTTTCGGATTTTATTTGCATAAAGTTTTTTCTCCAATCAATGAATAGATTTTTAAATTCGAGAAAAGCGAAAATGTCCGACTTTCTAAAAATTTTTACAATTCAAGAAAATGTTAATCGAAAATGATTAAAATAATCTTTATGGGTAAATTTTTAAAATGGAAAAGAATAATGCTTAATTATTTTAGTTATTCACAACTACTACTACTACTACTACCACTATCACTACTACTACTACTACTACTAATAATAATAATAATAATAATAATAATAATATTCGATTAATAAACTTTTGTTTCTAGGGTGATTGAAAACCATGTTCTTCTCAGTAAAAAAAAATGCAAGTCGTTTGTGAAGCTTTTTTCTTTATATATATATATATATATATATATATTCCTGATGAATATATATATATATATATTCCTGATGAATATATATATATATATATATATATATATATATATATATAAAGAATGCTGCGAGCAATATTAAAGAAGTCCTGGAGGCAACACCCCACAAAGCAGCAGCTGTACGGACACCAACCACCCAACACGAAAACTATCAAAATTAGACGAACCAGACATGCGAAGTAGGGACGAGTTCATAAGTGATGTACTCTTGTAGATCCCTTCACATGGCCGAGCAAAGGCAGGGCGACCAGCTCAAACCTACATACAGATAGATATGGGATGTAGATATGGGATGTAGCCCCGAGGACCAGCCGGAAACGATGGACGAGGGGTGGCGAGGGGAGAGTCAGGGACATTCGTGATGATGGCGTGACATGATGATATATAGATATATATATACTAGTAATATCCAGTCAGCGTCCGAAGACAGTGGGTGTCAGCGTCCGATTTGCTGTTCTGCAACCTCAAGTCTAACATGTAAAAAGTCATCTGATAAGACGGAGAGTATAATAATATTCTCCGACGGAATAAATTCATAACGACAACTTAATCAGGTTTGAGTTTCCTTAAAATTGCACTATATATATATATATATATATATATATATATATATATATATATATATATTAGTAGTAGGTTCATAAGCATATATATGTAAGTAGCGCCCTCCCTTACACCTCGGTGTTGTAGCTATCGAAAAGGGAGCCTTCGGGTCACCCTCGACTACGGTCGCCAACTTTACTTACGAATGTATGTGTGTGTGTTTTTATTTATTTATTTATTATACTGAAAATATTTCCCCTTCATTCAATTGGTCTCAAATTCGGAAAAGGAAAAATATTCGATATGATAAAAAAAAAGTTATTTTTTAGAAATGATTCTAAAGTTTATAAATGGATTGTACAACAATTTAAGAAGATTTTGGAAGTAATAAACATCGGGTATCATTTAACTCATGAAAATATGACTTATTATTATTATCATTTACTCATTAGAGTTTTTCACATTAGTATAAGCTGATGGTCTTTCACTGAAGATTGAGTGACAGCAAGTCTCCTCAAGTCTTTAGGACTCTTCTCAGTATTCTGGCCGTTCTCAATAATGCTGTTATTTGGATGGTGTCCACTCGGCCGCCAACTTCTAAATCTTCCAGGCCCTTTAATAATCCTTTAGTTACCGTGCCAAAAGCACCAATCACAATTGGCACAATTATTATTATTATTATTATTATTTGAGAGTTCCGAGTTTTTCCCACCAGACAACGCTGGTGATTTTTCACTGGAGTATGAGTGACAACAATTCTCCTGAGGTCTCCAAATTTCTATTTCCAGGTCTTTGTATTTAAACTTAATATTTTTTCTTTAACTGATATGTTATTATCTGTAGGTAATGACTTATCATCTAGAAGACATGTTTCCTTTTATAATCCTTAGCAACTATATCTGCGCTATTGTTTTTTGTTTTTCTGTTAGTTAAAGTCCCGGAAAATTATAGCTTCTTTGATTCTGGTTGGTTCCACGTTATTTGTATATGTTCCAATGAATGTAATGTTTTATTTTATCCGGATAGTTTTCATCTGAGTTAGAATTGGGAAACCGGACACTAACATGTGAATTGATTCAATTTTTTTTTCGCTCTGTCAACATATTGTTTGATTTGTTTTTTATGTTTGTCGAATAGTTTCTAGTCGATAGGCTCCGATTCTGTGCAACTAGTATTAACCCTTCTGTCGCCGCCTTCAGTCTAGTACATTCCAGTCATCAATTAGTTTTTACTTTATCTATATCAGCATTTCCAATTTTTAATGAGTATCATCTATGTTGAGGTTTTTGTCACCTGGTGCTTTTTATTTCATTTAGTTCTTGTGCTCTTGATTCTTTTTTTTGTTGTTGTTCTTTTGTTCGCTTATTGCTTAATCTTTTATTCCTTTTTTTTCGGTATGAGTTCGACTTGATTAGTATTCCATGAAAAGTACTCGATACCGATCACCCCTTTGTAATAATGGAATAGTCGTAACAGACGACTTCCGTTCAGGATATAAGCAAGAGTATTATTATGCCAGATATTTGTCGCTACCTCCCGCCAGACAGAATTTGGCACAATGTCAATGCCCCGAAGGTCGATTAAAGTGGAGATCAGGAAAGATCGCCACGAACTGAGGCTCGAGCCCTAGAGACTATGATGCATCTAGCGCACCCAGAGGTGGCCCTGCCGAAACCGGGGGCCGGTACGGCCTCAAGTATGCCGTTGTTGGGCAGAGAGATGTACTATATCTGCTCTTGGGTGATGCATTCTGTGACAAGTTATCAGTTTCTTCACTTTAGTTTCAAGCTTTTTTATTTCACCTTATATCCACTTTATTATATCAAAGATGTATATCACTACTAGCATTGCCAGGATGCTAATTGTTATTGCTTTTAATGCATTCAATTCTGTTCATTATATGGCTATTATTGATATTACTATTTTCTTATTTGTTTATTTATTTATTATATAATGAATACCATTCGTTTCATTAATTCCTCGATATTCTTATTTGCATAATATTTCGAATGTTCGCTAATGGCATTAGAGACCGGGGTTCAATCCCAGGTCAAGTTATACCAAAAACTCAAAAAAGGGTACTTGATGCCTCCTTGCTTAACATTCAGCATTTTAAGGTAAGGATCAAGGGTAAATGGAGCAATCCAGGAGCAGAAGTAACGTCGTCCCCTACATCTCGGTGTAGTAGCTATTGAAAAGAGAGCCTTCCGGGCGCCCTCAACTAAGGTCGCCAACTTTACATGAGCAATTATTCTAGTTGTTATTTTCTAGAGGTATATTTTTAGACTTTAATCGCGAGCATTTTCTAAATGTAAATTCCACACATTTTTCCTGCCCAAATTTAATCCCTATGTCGTCACTAAATATTTTTACAGTCCTGACTAAACGTTCTAAATTGTTATCCTTTTTTTCTTTTCTTTTTTCTTGCATATAACTTTAGATTGTCCTCATATGATAGTTGGTTAATATTTTAAGAGTCATTTTATATCCAGTCCGTGTTTTAAAGTTCCATAGAGAAATGCATTAGAGTAATACTAAAAAGAAGAGAAGAAAGTGAGTCTCCGTGAAAGATTCCATTATTAATATTCAGATTATCAGTTTTAAGAAGCCTTTCGTTGATTAATCTGAAGTTGGTATGCTACTTCTCAAGATTCTATTCTAGGAATGCAATTATAACAGGGGGTATCTTTAAAATATTTAGGACTTTGAGAATTCGTTTGTTGGGTACACTAAAAAAGGATTTGAATAATCAATTGAAGCCATATTTAGATATTTCTGTTGGATCTACGATTCTTCATGATCATCTTGTTTATGGGGAGCTGATCTTTGCAGTCAAATGATTCGTTTTTTTTTCAAAAGGGAAGATGTTCTTACATTATCGACGTTATTATTTGATATGTTGTGTAAAGTTATGTTATTGGTCAGTAATGTTTTGTTTTTGTTTTTTTGTTTTTTTTTGGTGGGGGGATATTGTTGCTTTTTTACTTTTTTTTTTTTGTAGTACAATTGCTATCCCTATGAACCGATCAGGAATTTTTTGTTTCTTAAATAATTTCTGGCCCGGAGGGGTAGCACCTGATAGGATCCTATCTATGAGTCAAATAGAACTAAACTGTGTACTTATGCTAAACTGAATTATTTGAAACAGAACTGTTTTGACATTGAAGCTGTGTATATACGTTAAACTGAATTGTTTGAAACTTTAATCAAAATGATTAAATTCGGCATTAAGTGATCCGATAAGGGTTGATATACCGTAAAACAAAATAACAAACCAACTAAATCTCTAAATATATTTTGTTTTATTTAATCGATTTTTATCTAATTTTCTATGTTGTTTTAATTTCCTATTTCAGGTTAGATATTCTCAAATTTTTTCTTTTCAATTTCTGTTATTATAGTTATAGTTACTAGGCTTATTACAGTAGCAGTCACATATATTATTTCATTTAAAAGCCTAAAATTTAGTTTAAAGTCTTGTAGAAGATCTTCTATAGCATAATTTGCCACCTTTATCAACATTAGATTTTTTTTTCCTGGTGTAATATGGTTACTGGTCTTATTACTGTAGCAGTCACATATATTATTTCATTTAAAAGAGTTTACCAACTTTATCTTTATCAAATTATTTTTATTATTTTTTAAATAATTTTAAAGGTTCTCAGTCTTTCATTCCAGAATTATCTACCTTAGCAAATTCTCTGATTATATTTTCATTTCGTCGATTTCAATCTTATTTTATGTGTACTGTTTTCCATTTTACGTTAAATATTTTCTAATTTGTTGTATTCATTTTCTGCTGTTAAAGTTTTCATCCAATCCTTACCTGATTGTTTAAATGTATTATCTGTATCATTATTTGCTGTATTTATTCACACTTTAAAAATTGATGGATATTAGCAATTACCTATTCTTTGATACTATCTTTGTCGGCATTTGTTAAGTGGTTTCATTTAAGGATATATCTTCTTACATTGACTAGTTTATTGGGATCTATGGGTATATCAGTAATTTTTGTCCTTTCCCGATTGTATCGCAGGTTCCTTAATCTGCATTTCTTCCTGATTATTTGGTAGTTATGTATATAATATTTATAATAATATGATGTATAAAATATTTCTTGCAAATCCCCCTTTGATCATTTTTCTTGATGCTTTTATTTTGTATTGGTTTTCCTGAAGATCTTGTGCTGTATAACCACATAATACATATGCATGCAGAAACATATTCAACACAATAAAAGACGAGCGGACACACTTCTTTAGAAAAATATACCTCTCACTTTATTTAAAAGGGTTCGAAAGGGTTACGAAGGGTTTTACTGTGTGAGAGGTGAGTGGGAGACTGAACAGAACTGCAACATATTGACCCCCACTCTTCTGGCTATCACAGCCTTTCTTTCCCGTTCTCCTGGGCTGCTCAACCGGGGACCTGGGAGCTCAGCCTTTCTGAGACATGGTTCTCATTCCAGCATCTTCTCTCCAACTGATCTGAACTACAACAGCTCAATCGGGGGTCCTGAGCACCTCTTCTGCTGGGTGCTGGTTCTCTCTACAGCATCTTATCTCAAACTGACTGACTTCCTATCTTCACCCGGGTTATATAATTGTTCGACTTCCGCCTTCTTCTTGTGAGCGTCACAAATCGCACTCAATTCAACCCATCCACGGTCAAGGTTATATCCTGATATTCCTCGACCGGATGTACCTGTTATTTACACAGGTGCATTTCCTATTTTGACAGCTTGGCCGAGTCGGAGGTCAATATGAAACATTTGGTCGATCAGGATTGGTATTATCTCCAGTCTAATTACTACCGAAGTCGTCAAGAGATAATTTTGTTTCAGCTATTATGCGATCTCATGATACTGGTCCATCATTTCGAGACGCGTTCCTTTTTTTATTCGTGGGAATGCTGATACGGGATTTATCATAAACAGTGGTTTTCATCTATGCTTCTGATGAATTTTATTCCCACTGCTGAAAGATGTTTTTTGTTTTGTTGACACCATCAGCATAAAAAAATTATTTTATTTATTAATAATCCATATATTATAAATGTATGCGTTTTAAATTCAAAGAAGTGTGACGTGCTCTCTCGAGGCTCTGAAAACAAAACGCTAAGCATCATTATTATTATTATTTACTCTTTGAGAGTTTTTCACATTAGCGTTAGCTAATGGTATTTCACTGGAGTTTGAGTGACAGCAAGTCTCCTCAAGTCTCCAGGACTGTTCTCAGTATTCTGGCCATTCTCTACAATGCTGTAGTTTCGATGATCTCCATCTTTCAAGTCCTCCAGTCCCTTTAATAATCCTTTAGGTACTGTACCGAATGCACCAGTCATGATTGGTATAATTGTCACCTTCATGTTCCATAGTTTTTTCAATTCCCTGGCAAGGTCCAGGTATTTATCATTCTTTTCACATTCTTTCAGTTTTATTCTGCTGTCAACCGGAACAGCAAAGTTGACAATTTTGCAAGTTCTCTTTCTTTTTTTTTTTTTTTTTTTTTTTGTTTACTATAAGGTCTGGTCATCTGGCCGAGATTAGGTGATCCGTTTGTATGTCAAAGTCCAATAGGAGTTTATATGAGTCATTCTCCAGGACAGCTGCTGGGTTGTGCATGTACCATTTGGTTATTATTATTATTATTATTATTATTATTATTATTATTATTATACTCCTTGTGAGTTCTTCACACCTGCTGTAATTTGTTATTTTTCACAGATATCAAAGTGAAAGTAATTCTCCTCAGGTCTACCAGGACTTTCCTTGGTAGTCTATCTAATATTAGCAGTGTTTACGTCAGGATGGTCTCTATTCTTTTCTTTGATATTCACTACTCCCATTCTCTTTTCAATCTCTTGGGAACCGTTCTGTGCACACCAATTACAATTGGCAATAGCGTCACCCCCATTTTCTACGGTGTAGTGGTGACATATTAGTAAATGAGTTCGAACTATCGTCACGGTTCGGTGCACTTTCGAATTAATACCCTTTAAAATGTATGAGCCATCTTATATTCCGATCCAGTAATTGGATAAATAGTACCACTTCTTTTCTTCTCGGAGAATGGCTTTGTCATTAAATAACCCACGAATGTTGATATGCCATTCAACAAAAACAGATTCCAGAGCTTTTTCAGCTTTCTGGCAAAACGCAAGTATTTATTTATCTTAACCCCTTTTTTTATTTTATTTTCACTCTGTTTCATCTGAACGGCAAAATCCACTGGATGTCTATTTTGTACTTGTTAATTGTCTATCAGTTTTTCTTCTGGCTGGGATTAAGTGATCCGTTTGTGTATCACAAAGTCCTTGAGAATTATATGCTTCGCGTTTCCTGCGACAGATTCTGGTTTGTGCATATACCATTTGTGAGTGGCCACGTTTTAGTCTAATCAAAATTTATTTCTAAGAAACAAACCAAGTCGAACACGTGCGGCACTTGATTTGGCCAGAGTAGAAAAGGGAGAAGGAATCCCAAATAAAATGGCACCAAAAAGTTACTTCCTCTGTTTGTCAAGAACTACTATTGAACCCTCAATATGAATTCGGGGACCAAACTGATTGCACGAAAAACTTAAGCTAGCAGATGGGTTTCGTCACCCACTTCAAATTCAAACTTCCCCAGAAACAAAACCAAAATTAAACGAAAGTCGACAACCGAAATTCTACCCAGTTAGACAACTGAAAGAAAATTCAACCGAGAATTCTGCAGGAAAGAACCTTAAAAAAGACTCGCAATTAAATGAACTCTGAAACGTTTCGATAAAAAAAAAAAAGAAAAGAAAAATACTCAAATTCAAAGAATTTTATTATGTTTTCATTACAATTAGCAGATTTATTAGTTTCTTTTCTAATTGTATACCTTTTCTTTTGCTTCCCGTGGGTGTTAACTGACTCTAGCACCAAATCTATGATAGTGTGTATTTCTTTAATCCTTTTGTTGTTGTTTCATCGGTCAATTCCAATTGGATTAAGTCTCTTCCACCATATTCTCTCTTCATAGAGAGATGTACTATATCTGCTCTTGGGTGATGCATTCTGTGGCAAGTTATCAGTTTCTTCACTTTAGTTTCAAGCTTTTTTATTTCACCTTATATCCACTTTATTATATCAAAGATGTATATCACTACTAGCATTGCCAGGATGCTAATTGTTATTGCTTTTAATGCATTCAATTCTGTTCATTATATGGCTATTATTGATATTACTATTTTCTTATTTGTTTGTTTATTTATTATATAATGAATACCATTCGTTTCATTAATTCCTCGATATTCTTATTTGCATAATATTTCGAATGTTCGCTAATGGCATTAGAGACCGGGGTTCAATCCCAGGTCAAGTTATACCAAAAACTCAAAAAAGGGTACTTGATGCCTCCTTGCTTAACATTCAGCATTATAAGGTAAGAATCAAGGGTAAATGGAGCAATCCAGGGGCAGAAGTAACGTCGTCCCCTACATCTCGGTGTAGTAGCTATTGAAAAGAGAGCCTTCCGGGCGCCCTCAACTAAGGTCGCCAACTTTACATGAGCAATTATTCTAGTTGTTATTTTCTAGAGGTATATTTTTAGACTTTAATCGCGAGCATTTTCTAAATGTAAATTCCACACATTTTTCCTGCCCAAATTTAATCCCTATGTCGTCACTAAATATTTTTACAGTCCTGACTAAACGTTCTAAATTGTTATCCTTTTTTTCTTTTCTTTTTTCATGCATATAACTTTAGATTGTCCTCATATGATAGTTGGTTAATATTTTAAGAGTCATTTTATATCCAGTCCGTGTTTTAAAGTTCCATAGAGAAATGCATTAGAGTAATACTAAAAAGAAGAGAAGAAAGTGAGTCTCCGTGAAAGATTCCATTATTAATATTCAGATTATCAGTTTTAAGAAGCCTTTCATTGATTAATCTGAAGTTGGTATGCTACTTCTCAAGATTCTATTCTAGGAATGCAATTATAACAGGGGGTATCTTTAAAATATTTAGGACTTTGAGAATTCGTTTGTTGGGTACACTAAAAAAGGATTTGAATAATCAATTGAAGCCATATTTAGATATTTCTGTTGGATCTACGATTCTTCATGATCATCTTGTTTATGGGGAGCTGATCTTTGCAGTCAAATGATTCGGTTTTTTTTCAAAAGGGAAGATGTTCTTACATTATCGACGTTATTATTTGATATGTTGTGTAAAGTTATGTTATTGGTCAGTAATGTTTTGTTTTTGTTTTGTTTTTTGGTGGGGGGGGGATATTGTTGCTTTTTAACTTTTTTTTTTTTTGTAGTACAATTGCTATCCCTATGAACCGATCAGGAATTTTTTGTTTCTTAAATAATTTCTGGCCCGGAGGGGTAGCACCTGATAGGATCCTATCTATGAGTCAAATAGAACTAAACTGTGTACTTATGCTAAACTGAATTATTTGAAACAGAACTGTTTTGACATTGAAGCTGTGTATATACGTTAAACTGAATTGTTTGAAACTTTAATCAAAATGATTAAATTCGGCATTAAGTGACCCGATAAGGGTTGATATACCGTAAAACAAAATAACAAACCAACTAAATCTCTAAATATATTTTGTTTTATTTAATCGATTTTTATCTAATTTTCTATGTTGTTTTAATTTCCTATTTCAGGTTAGATATTCTCAAATTTTTTCTTTTCAATTTCTGTTATTATAGTTATAGTTACTAGGCTTATTACAGTAGCAGTCACATATATTATTTCATTTAAAAGCCTAAAATTTAGTTTAAAGTCTTGTAGAAGATCTTCTATAGCATAATTTGCCACCTTTATCAACATTAGATTTTTTTTCCTGGTGTAATATGGTTACTGGTCTTATTACTGTAGCAGTCACATATATTATTTCATTTAAAAGAGTTTACCAACTTTATCTTTATCAAATTATTTTTATTATTTTTTAAATAATTTTTAAGGTTCTCAGTCTTTCATTCCAGAATTATCTACCTTAGCAAATTCTCTGATTATATTTTCATTTCGTCGATTTCAATCTTATTTTATGTGTACTGTTTTCCATTTTACGTTAAATATTTTCTAATTTGTTGTATTCATTTTCTGCTGTTAAAGTTTTCATCCAATCATTACCTGATTGTTTAAATGTATTATCTGTATCATTATTTGCTGTATTTATTCACACTTTAAAAATTGATGGATATTAGCAATTACCTATTCTTTGATACTATCTTTGTCGGCATTTGTTAAGTGGTTTCATTTAAGGATATATCTTCTTACATTGACTAGTTTATTGGGATCTATGGGTATATCAGTAATTTTTGTCCTTTCCCGATTGTATCGCAGGTTCCTTAATCTGCATTTCTTCCTGATTATTTGGTAGTTATGTATATAATATTTATAATAATATGATGTATAAAATATTTCTTGAAAATCCCCCTTTGATCATTTTTCTTGATGCTTTTATTTTGTATTGGTTTTCCTGAAGATCTTGTGCTGTATAACCACATAATACATATGCATGCAGAAACATATTCAACACAATAAAAGACGAGCGGACACACTTCTTTAGAAAAATATACCTCTCACTTTATTTAAAAGGGTTCGAAAGGGTTACGAAGGGTTTTACTGTGTGAGAGGTGAGTGAGAGACTGAACAGAACTGCAACGTATTGACCCCCACTCTTCTGGCTATCACAGCCTTTCTTTCCCGTTCTCCTGGGCTGCTCAACCGGGGACCTGGGAGCTCAGCCTTTCTGGGACATGGTTCTCATTCCAGCATCTTCTCTCCAACTGATCTGAACTACAACAGCTCAATCGGGGGTCCTGAGCACCCCTTCTGCTGGGTGCTGGTTCTCTCTACAGCATCTTATCTCAAACTGACTGACTTCCTATCTTCACCCGGGTTATATAATTGTTCGACTTCCGCCTTCTTCTTGTGAGCGTCACAAATCGCACTCAATTCAACCCGTCCACGGTCAAGGTTATATCCTGATATTCCTCGACCGGATGCACCTGTTATTTACACAGGTGCATTTCCTATTTTGACAGCTTAGCCGAGTCGGAGGTCAATATGAAACATTTGGTCGATCAGGATTGGTATTATCTCCAGTCTAATTACTACCGAAGTCGTCAAGAGATAATTTTGTTTCAGCTATTATGCGATCTCATGATACTGGTCCATCATTTCGAGACGCGTTCCTTTTTTTATTCGTGGGAATGCTGATACGGGATTTATCATAAACAGTGGTTTTCATCTATGCTTCTGATGAATTTTATTCCCACTGCTGAAAGATGTTTTTTGTTTTGTTGACACCATCAGCATAAAAAAATTATTTTATTTATTAATAATCCATATATTATAAATGTATGCGTTTTAAATTCAAAGAAGTGTGACGTGCTCTCTCGAGGCTCTGAAAACAAAACGCTAAGCATCATTATTATTATTATTTACTCTTTGAGAGTTTTTCACATTAGCGTTAGCTAATGGTATTTCACTGGAGTTTGAGTGACAGCAAGTCTCCTCAAGTCTCCAGGACTGTTCTCAGTATTCTGGCCATTCTCTACAATGCTGTAGTTTCGATGATCTCCATCTTTCAAGTCCTCCAGTCCCTTTAATAATCCTTTAGGTACTGTACCGAATGCACCAATCATGATTGGTATAATTGTCACCTTCATGTTCCATAGTTTTTTCAATTCCCTGGCTAGGTCCAGGTATTTATCCTTCTTTTCACATTCTTTCAGTTTTATTCTGCTGTCAACCGGAACAGCAAAGTTGACAATTTTGCAAGTTCTCTTTCTTTTTTTTTTTTTTTTTTTGTTTACTATAAGGTCTGGTCATCTGGCCGAGATTAGGTGATCCGTTTGTATGTCAAAGTCCAATAGGAGTTTATATGAGTCATTCTCCAGGACAGCTAGTGGGTTGTGCATGTACCATTTGGTTATTATTATTATTATTATTAATATTATTATTATTATTATTATTATTATACTCCTTGTGAGTTCTTCACACCTGCTGTAATTAGTTATTTTTCACAGATATCAAAGTGAAAGTAATTCTCCTCAGGTCTACCAGGACTTTCCTTAGTAGTCTATCTAATATTAGCAGTGTTGACGTCAGGATGGTCTCTATTCTTTTCTTTGATATTCACTACTCCCATTCTCTTTTCAATCTCTTGGGAACCGTTCTGTGCGCACCAATTACAATTGGCAATAGCGTCACCCCCATTTTCTACGGTGTAGTGGTGACATATTAGTAAATGAGTTCGAACTATTGTCACGGTTCGGTGTACTTTCGAATTAATACCCTTTAAAATGTATGAGACATCTTATATTCCGATCCAGTAATTGGATAAATAGTACCACTTCTTTTCTTCTCGGGGAATGGCTTTGTCATTAAATAACCCACGAAGGTTGATATGCCATTCAACAAAAACAGATTCCAGAGCTTTATCAGCATTCTGGCAAAATGCAAGTATTTATTTATCTTAACACGTTTTTTTATTTTATTTTCACTCTGTTTCATTTGAACGGCAAAATCCACTGGATATCTATTTTGTACTTGTTAATTGTCTATCAGTTTTTCTTCTGGCTGGGATTAAGTGATCCGTTTGTATCACAAAGTCCTTGAGAATTATATGCTTAGCGTTTCCTGCGACAGATTCTGGTTTGTGCATATACCATTTGTCAGTGGCCACGTTTTAGTCTTATCAAAATTTATTTCTAAGAAAAAAACCAAGTCGAACACGTGCGGCACTTGATTTGGCCAGAGTAGAAAAGGGAGAAGGAATCCCAAATAAAATGGCACCAAAAAGTTACTTCCTCTGTTTGTCAAGAACTACTATTGAACCCTCAATATGAATTCGGGGACCAAACTGATTGCACGAAAAACTTAAGCTAGCAGATGGGTTTCGTCACCCGCTTCAAATTCAAACTTCCCCAGAAACAAAACCAAAATTAAACGAAAGTCGACAACCGAAATTCTACCCAGTTAGATAACTGAAAGAAAATTCAACCGAGAATTCTGCAGGAAAGAACCTTAAAAAAGACTCGCAATTAAATGAACTCTGAAACGTTTCGATAAAACAAAAAAAGAAAAGAAAAATACTCAAATTCAAAGAATTTTATTTCCCGAACACTCTCTCAGATAAGTTCCAGCAAATTGCACAAAAATGTGCAACAATTTATTTTTTTTATCCTTTTCTTTTTTATTTCTTTGTATAAAATTCCCTTTTAAAAACTTTATTGTCTGTATTATCTTTTCGAATCAGTATCCGAACTTGAAAGCTGCGGAACTTACTGTTTAAACTTACTGTTTAAACTATAGTCCCCTAAAAACATTACCGAGTTAAATACTAAACTTGGCTTTAATGTCACACACATTCCCATAAATCTTAACATTCAAATTTTTCTTTAGCCTCGGGCACAATTCCCAATGGATCTCTTTTCTTACCCAGTCATGGTGGTTCTTTTACTCATTTTATCCCAGTTTTCTGAACACCCTTATTATATGTGTAACATATTGACCTCTGACTCAAGGTCGATCAG